>JAFEMH010001306.1:365000-497182 GCA_022495995.1 Adenophora triphylla var. japonica
GTAAATCCAAAATAATTGGAACAATTCTTAGATTCCACGGAGGGGCAATACTAAAATATAATTACTGGATTTTATTTCATCTGTCTCGTCGTCTCGTAATAAATGTTGCATTTGATTTTTATTATTTTCATGAAATGATAAAAGAAAAGTGAAACAATTTTTATTCTAATACCGATGGAGTAATATTTTTCAATAAAAAGTGTCCTATCAAAAAATAGATGTTGTATTTCTTAAAAATAAAATAGTCTTAGTGAAAGTTCTTTGTAATACAAGCCATGTAACTAAGCATAATTTTTATAAATTTGACAATTCAACTACAATTCTTATTCTAAAACCAAACACGAGCTAAATTTGAGTAACTCAATGTTTAAAAATAATTTTAAATTTGTTTTTGATAAGAACACATTTAAAAATTGTTTGGACATTCATTTTGTAACGAATGAAATACAACCGATAAGTTAAAGAGAAAATTTTTTGAACATGTAAAATAAATATAAAGAGAAAAAAATTCAAACATTCATTTCGAGAACGGATAAAGTACGGAGTACAACTATAGTAATTAATACTTCCTCCGTCGCGCCCGAAAGGCCCCAAATTTCTTTTTTGGGCGTCCTATTTGAAAGGGCACAATCCAAAAATGAAAAGTTTTTTATTAGTTCTTTATTTATGGGACCCACTTGTCATACTCTCACAATAAATATCCACTAACTATTCCCTACCCCACTTTCTCTTTCCTACATCACCTTTTACTCATAACATTTATTCCACTATACACTTTTTCTCTTTCCTACATCACTTTTCTTAATTTCCGTACAAGGACACAAAAATGCCTTTTCAAACGGAAAGAAGGGAGTAGTAATTAATGAGTGTCAATGACTTAACTTAGTAATAAGTAATCTCAACTAATGTTAATGATAACACCTAAATATTTGCTTACTAGCTAAGTAAAAATGATTATTGCATAAAAATAATTATGTAACCTAAATCTAGATCAAATAATGCAACATATAACAAGAGTTTTGTATCCCAATCCCAAAATAACATAAATGGATTTTGATAATTAACACATAAATTTAAATTATCAATCTTGTTCCGTATCGTTCCGTATCGTTCCGTATCATGATGATGTTCACTTAATTTTTGATTCCCAGTGAAGTAGAAAATGACAAAAATTGCCCCTACTCATTTGTCCATTGGATGATTATGATATTTGTAAGGATGTGACCATTTTCCTACATCCAAACAACCCCACTTTTGATATTTAAAACAAATGCCTATACTGCAAATAGAAATCCAGCTCTAAAAGACATATATTGCCCCCTCCTCCCTCCTCCCTCCTCTCAGCTCAGCCATATTATAAAATCGGCACATGAGCCCAAAATGTACCCTTGCCAATTTACACCTCAATAATCTATTGGTCCATTTTTTTGAGAGAGAATGAGTGGGAGAAATAGTTAGGAGAGAGAATGTTGTGAGTGTAAAAGTAAAGTAAGAGAGAGAATGAGTAGGGTAGGAAGAGTATAAAAATAATAAAAACTTTCCTTTTTGAGATTGTGCCTTTTTAAATGGAACGCCCAAAAAAGAAATTTGTACCATTTCAAACGGGACGGAAGGAGTATACTGCAAATAGAAATCCAGCTCTAAAAGACATATATTGCCCCCCTCCTCCCTCCTCTCAGGCTCAGCCATATTATAAAATCGGCACATGAGCCCAAAATGTACCCTTGCCAATTTACACCTCGAAAATCTATTGGTCCTTTTTTTTGGCAGACAATGAATCTTAAAAGTCTTGAATTTTTGTAATCTTTACCTTAAATAACTTATTCTTTAATTTCATAAGTTTTCCGTTTTGGGAAAAAAAAAATCTTATCTCAAGATTCACAGTAAAAATATTTTTACTCCTCTTAAATACTCCACCGTCTCAAAGTGAATTTTCAAATTCGTATATACCGCCTAATTTTCCCAGATCGCCAAAATCGATCAAGCCTGATTAGATCCCCCAATACCGTCTAACGCCTAATTGGCCGCCTGATTTGAAAATCGCGGCACCTGAGCTCCGTCTAGGCGATGGCCTAGCCCGCTTTTTGCCTAAATCCGAATGCCCTTTTCGATTAAAAAAAGTTTGAAAATTCTAACATTAGATATAAAAAAAAAAAAAAAAAAAAAGAAACATTGTATTTCCTAATTTTTTGTTTTTTTATTTTTGGATATTTTGTAGTTTGGACATTTGGTAGCTAAATTGTACTTATCAAAAGTAATAAACAAATGAATAAAATTTCCTATCAAACAAGAGAATATGCTATTATTATGAAATGGTATAAGCAAAATGTTAAAACTATAATTATTTACTCCCTCCGTCCCTAAATGTTTGTCCCATTTCCCCTTTTCCTTTGTCCCAAAAAGTTAGTCTCATTTCCAAAATTAAAGCTTCAAAATCACTAAATTTTCAAAACTTGTAACATTTAGGGATGGAGTATTACATAACGGCGGTGTATATTATCAATAATTTTCAAAGCGTTCGTAAAAATAACCAAAATTAAAACTTCAAAATCACTAAATTAAAATGTTTGAAAAGTCAAATGGGACAAACATTTAGGGACGGAGGGAGTATATAAAAAGAGGTTGTTGTACAAGAGACATTATTCTTGATACATCGTACGGAGTAGTACAAGTGATAAATCATTTTTTAAGGTTAATTTTATTGATCTATGAAATTATCCCTAATCTTCATGTATTCAACAATTAAAAAGGGAAAAAATGTGAAAATTGTGCTTCAATATTAGTCTAATTGCTAATACTTAACCCTCCAAAAAGACACAAAATGCACACTTTCAAAATATAAACTTTTAATAATGCTTTTTTTATTCATGAGACTCACCTATTATAACTAACAATAACTATCGCTTTAATATTCTCTGTCCCACCTTCTCTCTCCTACCTCACTTTTAATACTTATAACACCTACTCTATTATACACTTTCGTTAATTATTGTGCAATACCCATTTTGTATCTTTCAATGGAACAACAGGTGAGACAGAAGAAATATATTGAAGTTTGATCAGTGTAGACCCTAGACCCTAGTGTAGACCCTTCTGTAATTTGGCCAAACCACAATTTAACCCAAAACTAGGCTTGTTTTTCAGTGAATGAAAGTATCTTTAAAAAGAAAAAAAATTATTAAAGAAACCCAATAAAAAAAAGCCCCAAGCATTGTACCTTAATGGATTGTCTCAATGGTCAGGAACTCAAATGTTTGTCCACATTCAAAAACTTTAAAGAGGTTGCATGTTCAAATCTCACAAAAATAAACACAACTAAATTAACTAAATTCATCAGTGTGTGTGTGTGAGAGAGAGAGAGAGAGAGAGAGAGAGAGAGGATTATACCTTGAAACAAAGGAGGAAATGAAAGAATCAGGGTTGGTAGAGAACTTGAAAGCCTTGAGGAAGGACCACATATTACCAATAAAAGGCCAACCCAAATCACCTGGTGGCAGTGACAACCTCACCTTGTAACTCAACTTCTTTTCATACAACCACCAATTCACATTCTTTAAAATCCACCTTAATCCTAATAATCCTCCAAAAATACCCACGAAAATATACCAAAATTCCATCATTTCTCCCCCTCAAAAATTCCTCACTAATGACTTGTACTTGGTTGCAGAGAAAAAAAGAGACTTGTACTTAAGATCAAAATAATCAAATGGCTTCTTTTTTTTTGATTTCTGAAAGTGAGTGAGTACCCTTTATAATATACTTCTCTTTCTTGATCAGTCTCTTTCTAGCAAAGTAACTATGTGTAAGGAAATGGACTTGGGAGAGATAGAGAGAGAGGAAGTGGACTTGGGAGAGAGAGAGAGAGAAGAGAGGTGGGGTGGGGTGGGATGGGGATGTGAATTGTATGTAAAGATTATGGAGATTATAAGGGAGAAGGTGGAGTGGGGTTGATATATAGATATGGAAAGATAGGAGAGAGGAAAGGAGAAGGGCTTTGCCGGCCTATTTCTATTTCTCCACTTGTCGTCTTATTTACTAGCCTACCATTTTTTTTTTTTTTTTACTTATTTATGAGTGAGATAAGATAAGTAGGAGCGTAAGGGATCATAGAATGTTTTACCGACCTCTTTCTCCGACGCGCTCCTGCAAGAGGTTTCAGGTTGTTTACGTTTATTTTTTTTCCCACTATATATACATGATACATGGTCAAGATTTGTTGGCCTAACATATTTTCAACTTGTTTACAACTTGCGTCTGATATTAACAACTTGAGCTTTCCTATTTTGCATCTTAATTATTTGCAGGTTGAACTATTGTTATGATAACCCTATTTTTTAGGGAACGTGTCAAAGAGGTATAAAGGGGAGAGAACACTGTATTTTGTACACACGTCTTTCACTAGCTTAAGCTCCTTTACATACGCTCATAGTTCTGTAATCACCATAATACTTAGTAAACTTTTGGTCAAGGCAAGTACCAAAACCTCCCGGGATTTTATGCCGGCGAACAAGTTGTTCAAGGGCTTTCCCTAGTCAACAAACAACTTGTGTCCATTTCTATTCAACTTGATAATCATTGTACCTTGATTCATATCAATTTAGTCATTTTTCTTGTCACTTGAAACACTTGTTGAAATTTGACCAAAACAATTTGGCGCCATCCGTGGGAAACTTTGATTATTTGCGTAGAAATGGCCAATCCGTCGTCCGGCAGTCAAGGTGAGAGGAGTCGGCCGCTTCCTGTTTCTGGCACCCAAGGCAATCCATCTTTGAATGCGGAAGCTGTCAATTTGGAGATATTATCCAACATGGCCGATATGTTGAAGAAAGTGAATGATCGGTTGGATGGTCAGGAGCATACGAACGCCATGATATTCAATGCCATTGATAGCCTACGTAAAGGGAAGCAAGTTGAGACTCAAGTATCTACTCCATTTTCACCTTTACTTCCCAGATCTTTGTTTGGTGCAGGTACAGGACCAAGCCATTTCGGAGATATCCCTATGTCCAATACTTTGCCAGCAGAAAGTACAATCGTGACGTCCATTCCAATTGAGCAACCAAGATTCAAATTTCTTCCAAATTAGTCAACCCGTGTTGTCATCTTGCTACACCTATGCTACACCTCAATGGGGCAAACAGGGAGTTTCTTTAATGCTTTTGATACTTCGCATCTCGGTTTAATAACAATCCTCTTTTCGCAGAGAGTCAACTTGTTAAGGAAATGCAGGACTATAAAGGATTTGCTTCGAGCATACACGAGTCAATGTGCCATACCACCAAGTTTCTCCAACTTGCTATAATGAATCTCGTTTTGTGCCGGCAATAGCTAGTGTGAAAATCCCAAAGAAATTTTCTCCCTCATATGAAGAAATATGATGGAAGCACCGATCCAGAGAGCATGTGTTCTTTGTATCGGGAGTCAAATGGATATTATAAGTATCCCCCTATTTTTAGAGAAGCATGTTTTGCGGGGTTTTGGCTCAACTTTGTCTGGACCGGCCTTAAAATGACTAACGGGACTTCCTCTAAACTCTATTTCTTCTTATGCTCAACTTGTCAATATGTTTATCAATCAATTTTCATGCAATAGGGCATTTGACAAGTTGACTAGTGACCTTTATAGAATTGTGCAACAGCCTAACGAAATTCTTAAAGAATATTTGCACAGGTTTAACAAGGAGGCAGTAACTATACCCAACTTGGACGTGTCCACAGCTACAGAAGCATTCCGTATTGGTTTGAAGAAGAGCTCTCTATTTTATAATGAGTTGGTGATGACTCCTGTGAAACAACTTGAAGAAATCAGAACCAGAGCCTTGCCTTTCATCAGTTGGAGGATGACGACAATGGGGAAGTCAACTGGAGAACCTCTACTCCTCTATTTGAGCCCTCTCGACAGAAAATCGGATTCCCATCACTATAAGTCCAACAGGCAAACCCCTACTAAATCTGAATCTTCTAAAGTTCATTTTGTAGATGATGATCAAGATGGGGATGATAATGATTATCCTAAAATTTCTAAATACTGCTTTTCTGTGGACATTGCAGGAATCCTTTGCGCCATGGGAAATCTTGGAGATAAAGCAAGATGGCCCAAGAAGAATGATCAGCCAACAACTTGGAAGGACAAGTCCAAGTGGTGCGCATTTCATGAGGATTTTGGGCATACCACTGAGAATTGTTTTGCCTTGAGGAAAGAGATTGCTCATTTATTATCCAAGGGTCTTCTTAAGGATTTGTTGGGTAAGAAGAGGGTCAGAAGTGAGTCTAAAGAACCTGATTCAGGGGAGCAGTCTAGACCCGAGAAAGTTGCACCACCTCCAGCCACCAAGGTATTAAATGTCATTTCAGGTGGATTCCATATTTGTGGAACAACTTACTCTGCAGCTAAGCGTCATGCCAAGAGTTCTAAGGAGGATCAATCAGAATTGCCCTCAAGGCGTCGTGACTTCACAGATGGTCAAGTTATCTCCTTTGAGCATGAGGATAAAGACAACACGTTGGATCCTCATCATGATGGTCTAGTTGTTCAGGTACAGATTGCTAATTGTGTGGTCAAGAGAATTCTGATCGATGGCGGTAGCTCAGTCAACATAATCTTCACTCATGCTCTTGAAGATATGGGCATTCCTTTATCTGAAGTTGTGAAGAATTCATCCGTGCTGGTAGGGTTCAGTGGTGAAATAAAGCAAACAGTCAGAGAAATCAAGTTGCCTATCTATTTGGAGGGTATGAATGCTATGGAAAGGTTACGTGTGATCGAATGCTCGTCCTCGTACAATGTCATTTTGGGAAGACCTTGGATCCACAACATGAAGGCCGTGCCGTCAACTTATCACCAGTGTGTCAAATTTCCAACACCTTGGGGTGTAGCCAAGTTGAAGGGGAATCAGCAAGTTTCTAAAGAATGTTACAAGGTTAATATGAAAGCAAATTCGATTCCTCGTCAAGCATAGCAATTAAAGAAAAAGACCCAGGATGTTCTTGAAGCAGTGGAGCATGAGACGAAAAATGTTTCTGTTGATGAGTCGAATCCTGGGCCCAAGTACAAGTTGGTATAGACCTTCCATCTGAAATTGAGGAGGAGCTGATTGAGTTCTTAAGAAGTCAGAAATGTTGTTTTGCATGGAAGCACGAGGACATGACAGGAATAAGCAAGGACATTATTACTCACAAGTTGAACATTGATCCAACCATCCGTCCTGTTCATCAGAAAAGAAGGAAGTTTGCCCAGGAGAGGAACCAGATCATAAAGGACGAAGTTGAGAGGCTTTTGAAATCCAATATGATCAGAGAAGTTCAATATCCAAGGTGGTTAGCTAATGTTGTGGTGGTAGAGAAGAGGAACGGCAAGTGGCGAGTATGCGTGGACTTCACAGACTTGAACAAGGCCTGCCCGAAGGATCCTTTCCCTCTTCCTCATATTGATTCTCTAGTTGATGAGACAGCTGGCCACGATATCTTGACGTTCATGGATGCGTCTTCAGGGTACCAACAAATTCAAATGGAGCCCTCGGACCAAGAAGATATGACATTCATGACTCCGGAAGGTATATATTGTTACATTTCTATGCCATTTGGTCTTAAAAATGCGGGGCAACTTATCGGAGGCAATTTGGTGAACAAGATGTTCAAAGATCAACTTGGCAAGACGATGGAAGTCTATATAGACGACATGGTAGTAAAGTCCAAGCATATTGAAGATCATGTAGAACACCTTGCTAAGGCGTTCAACATCTTGAAAGTTTTCAACATGAAGCTCAATCCGGCAAAGTGCAACTTTGGTGTTAGAGCAGGTAAATTCTTGGGCTATATGGTAACCAAGAGAGGAATTGAAGCCGATCCCGAGCGATTAAAGCCATTCTCAACTTGGAATCCCCCAAGAATATCAAAGACGTCCAAAGGTTAACAGGTAGAGTAGCTGCTTTGAATAGATTTATATCTAAATCATCTGATAAGTGCAGGTTATTCTACTAAGTATTAAGAAAGAATAAACTCTTCCAATGGACTGACCAACATGAGGCAGCTTTTAAACAACTTAAAGAATATTTGGTGACATCACCTCTACTTGCCAAACCAGAACATGGTGAGCACCTTTATTTATATTTAGGGTATGCGAAAATGCTGTTAGTGCAGTATTGGTGAAAGAAATCCAAGGTGAACAACATCCTGTTTACTATGTAAGTAAGTCTTTATTAGACGCTGAAAAAAGGTACTCTCATCTTGAGAAGTTAATTTTAGCCTTAACTACTGCTGCTACTAAACTGCGTCATTATTTTGAAACACATTCTATAACTGTTAGAACTAATTATCCTGTGAGAAATGTGTTGAGAACTCCAAGATGTCGAGCGGAGTTGGCCAAGTGGTCGGTCAAGTTGAGCACGTATGACATTTCATATGAGCCAAGAACGTACCATCAAATCTCGGGCCCTAGCCGACTTCGTAGGCGACTTCAGTCCAAGTTTGCGGCCGAGGTGGAACTGGAAGTACAACAACTTGAAGGTAAAACAATTCCTAGATTTTGGACACTTTGTTCTGAGATGGAGCTTCAAATTCCAAAGGAATTGGCTTGGGAATAGTGCTGAAATCCCCTCAAGGTGATATCATACCTCAAGCTGTATCTTGTGAATTCAGTGCAACAAATAATGAAGCTGAGTATGAAGCTTTAATCATGGGTTTAACTACAACTTTAAGTTTAAATATTACACATCTAAATGTATTTGTTGACTCTCAATTGCTAGCTAACCATTTTAATGGCAGTTATATGGCGAAGCATTCCAAGATGACTCTGTATCTCCAACATGTTAAGGCCTTAGCTTCAAAATTCCTATCATTCTCTTTGGAACAGGTCCCTAGAGAAGAAAACACAGAAGCGGACGCATTAGCCAACTTGGGTTCAACTTGCAAATCAATGTTGCATACTAATATTCCCAATATTTATGTTAAGTTCTCGGCAATAGACCAAGTTGAGGAAATTCAAGAAGTTACTCAATCTAATGGGGCACAAGATACAAGTTCATCTTGGATCCAACCAATAATTGAGTTCCTTCAATTTGGAACTATTCCGCCAGATATTAAGAATGCTAGATCTTTTAAGATTCGTACTTCAACTTTCGTTTTAATAGATAATGTGCTATTTAAGAGATCTTTTGCAGGGCACTATTTAAGATGTATTGATAATGAGCAAGTTGAACTGGTGCTGAAAGAAATCCATGAAGGAATATGTGGAAATCATTCTGGTGGAAAAGCATTAGCGTCTAAGGCCCTCAAGACAGGATATTATTGGCCAACCATGCGTCAAGATGCCATGAGCTATGTACAGAAGTGTGATGCCTGCCAAAGACACAGCAACATCTTGCATCAACCTGCTGAGCCTCTACATTCTATAGTCTCATCTTGGCCTTTCATGCAGTGGGGCATGGACATTGTGGGCAAGTTGCCTAAGGCTCCTGGAGGCAAAGTGTTCATGTTGGCATTAACCGATTATTTCTCAAAATGGATCGAGGCTGAAGCTTATGTACAAGTAAGGGACAAGGAGGTAATTTCATTTTTAAAGAAAAATATAATTAGCAGGTTTGGTATGCCATCAGAGATTATATGTGACAACGGGTCGCAATTCATAAGTAAGAAGACCAGAGATTTTTGTACTCGCTGGGGCATCAAGTTGATCATGTCTACGCCTGTCCACCCTCAAGCCAATGGTCAAGCTGAATTAAGCAACAAGTTGATCATCAACAACTTGAAGAAGCGCCTAGATCAAAAGAAGGGAAAGTGGGCTGAAGAGTTACCACTTGTACTTTGGGCAGATAGGACCACTACAAAAGGGGCCACAGGTAGAACTCCATATTCTTTGGTATTTGGGGCAGAAGCTGTAATTCCAGTTGAGGTGACAATCCCAACATCAAGGTATGGCTTATTAACTCAAGATGAAAATAACCTGTTGCTAACCCAAGATTTAGATACAATTGATGAGATCAGGGATTTAGCCAAGATAAGGATGGCAGCTTATCAACAACGGATTGCTAGATCATATAACAAGAATGTCAGAATAAGAAGATTCCAGGTTGGTGATTTAGTTTTGAGAAAAGTATTTCAAAATACAAGAGAATTGAATGCAGGTAAATTAGCTCCCAAGTGGGAAGGACCATATCTCATCGATGCGGAAGCTGGCAAAGGTGCGTATTGGCTGTCAACCCCAAGTGGAGACAGGATCTCTAGAAGTTGGAATGCCATTCATTTGAAGCTGTATTTTATGTAAGTCCAGTTATTTACAACTAGACTTCTCAGGTATGACCTATTTTTGTTGTCAAGTTCATTCACATGTTTCAAGTTATCAAGTTTTATTGGAAATCCTTACTAACTTAAGCATCGGAGGGGCGTTAGCTATGCTAACGCCCAACCCTAACATGAATTTGTTTTGCAAAGTATACAGCTTGGACAAACGGAGTAGGCTCAACAAGTTGACACGCCAGTACGGCTGATACTTGTTGGGACCTAAAATTGGAGTAGGTCTAAGCATGTTAAACACGCCAGTACGGCTCTAACATGTTTGGACCTAGGAAGAAGAATTTCAACATGTTGACACGCCAGTACGGCTGGTACATGTTGAAACTCTAGCTGGAGAGGGATAGAACTTGTTGACACGCCAGGACGGCTGATACTTGTTCTATCTCTTTAAAAGGTTACCTCTGATCAAAGGTACAATTTACATATGGTTAAAAGATTTTCATCTTTTCTAACGAATTAAGGTTTTGACACCTTCGCCTGGGCGCACGATTTCACACTTATTCAAGTTGTGAACTACTGGTTGTAACATTATCATGTTACCTTCGGCTTACAACATCAGCATGTTATCTAATGAACAAGCAAGTATTTTTGAAAAACCCAAAATACTTCTTTGAAACTTCAAAATGTTTTCAAAATATTTTTTCAACTAAGGGACAAGTTGGATAAGCCAAACGGTCCCTTAAAACCTAAGAAAGCTTGGAGTACTAGACCAACCTAGTACCCCCAAATAAATTGTCTAGGCTCTTATGAGCCATTACATACCAAAATACCTTGTTTTTGGGGACAGACCCCCCATTTAGTGCCCACCAATGGTGCGACAAATAAGCAAAAAATTGTTTTGTTCCTTCCAAACTACTTTAAAAAGTTTCAAATTGTTTTCAAACATTGTGGCCTGCTGCCGCCAGTGGTGCATTTGGTTTCTTCCCATGATCATTTTCTTCAACTTGAGCTACCACTATGGTACTCAAAGCTTTATCAGTGTCATCAACTAGAGTTTCGAGGGCCATTGAGTTCACCTCCTCTCCATCTGCTGGTTCTCCCATGTGGTCTTCTAAAATTCTTCTCTCCTCCTCCAAGTTCCAAGTTGGAGCTTGTCCATTCTTGTATTCCTCCATCAGCTAAATTCTGGCCTCTAGCAATGTCTTGGTAGCATTGAATTTGAAGTCCCCCTTTGCGGCTTCAAGCTCCTTCATATGAGCTTCGTTCTCAGCACAAACAACTTCCACTTCCTTCCCCAAAGTCTCAAAATCTTTCTTCAATTTTTCCACCTCACCAACATACTTTTTTGCTTCCTCAGCACTTTTGGTGGCTTCCTTCCTTGATTCCGCAGCTTCATAACTGCATTTTGCCGCCTTGATCTTCAGAGCATCAACCTGGTCCATAACAGGACTCATAATTTCCGAAACCTGTGTAAAAGAAGTGTTAATACTCTATCAACTCTCTGGTAAGATTCAAGGTCTCTTCGTTTTACCTCACTAACAAATCTTGCTATCGCAGCTTTAAACTTCTCCCTTGTTTTCACTATATCATCACTTGCGTTCGTGGCCTCAGCCTCCACCAATTTCCTCTTCTTTGCTTCCTCCTTCTTATTGGGCACATTCACATTAGAGCTAGATGCCACAGACTTGGGAGTGGGAGGCTTAATCTTTCCTTGCAAAACTTTTTGCCCTAGCCTCAACCAGTAGGTCTGCAGCACTCACAGTGTCTTTAGATCGAGTAGCTGCAAAAAAAGGGGTGTAGAATTAGAACAATTTAAAGGAATTAGAACAAATTGAAGATGCGCAAAGCTCTAAGATGCTAGACTAACCTGTGGACATATTGGAGGGGTCAGGTAGAGCTTCTACAGGGTTAAGTTCTTGATCAGGAATAGCTTCCTCAGGCTCAATTTCTTCTTCCGGATCTGCAACAAACAAGACTGGCAATGCTTTGAAAGACCTCACTACTGGATTCAACTCGTAAATCTTTTTCACGTTCTCCTCTGTTTTATCTTTATGAGCGAAAAGCACGCTCAGCTTAGCAACTAAGTCAAAGAAAATTCAGGGAGTTAGTTAGCAGATTGTTAAGAAGCATTATTAGAATAAGAAAAAATATCTATACTACCTTGGGACCTCCACTTAGAATTGGCACCCTCCTCTGACACCAGGGTGCTTTTCCTTGCGAAGAAGAATTTATTCTTCCACCCTCTATCAGCAGGATCACTGTTATCATTCAAAAAAGGCTCTCCACCAGACCTAACCCTAAAACCAAATCTCCTAAGGCCAAATCCCCTAAACTCAGTCGTGTAAGCAAACTCCTCTAAACCAACTTCCAACTCTGTTTCCGCACTTAACCTAACTAGGGTTTGAAGGCATCTCCAACCTTGTGGCATGATTTGGTCATAGTTAAGTTTTGAAGAAGCGAAAAACCTAGTAATTAAAGTTGGGAAGGGAAATTTTAGGCCAATGACAAAGGGATATTCGGGAAAGCACACCCAATCGGGAGAATAGCATTCTGAGGTTAAGTCTGGATGGGTGAAAAACTCGGTATCATACGACATTGCATGGTTTCTCTTAATGATTTCTAAGTTGGCCGCAGGAATCAGACATTTTTCCTTGTCCGGATTTTTCAACATATTTTGGGTTAAGAAACCCTCAGGCAAACCCTCATCGCTCTCGATTATATTCGCCACCTTCTTCTTCCCCATTTTACAACTTAAGCAAGAAATCAGAGAGGAAATTGAAAAGAAAATAAAAAACTCACCGGAGGTTCCTACTTGATTCTCTCTCCGATCTCCTTCCTTGGTTCTTCTTCTCAAAAATCTCTTTGAAAGCAACCCTTTTGATTCTATGAAAGGGAGAGTTGGGAAGGAGTCTTATTTATTAAAAGAGAAGTTGGCAGCGGTTGGGAGTCAAAACCATCATGACTTTTGCTTTGGAATTTACTTAAACCGTCCCATCAAAACCTTTTCATTTAAAAACCGCCGTACTTCACCTCCGTTTTTGGCAAACTTTTTAAATCTTTTTGTCTCTTTATATTCGTCATTTTAAAATTCAAAAAGTTTGGGGGCAATTGTTGGGCCCTACGTATTTTCAACTTGTTTACAACTTGCGCCTAGCATCTTGGTACTAACAACTTGAGCTCTCCTATTTTGCATCTTGATTATTTGCAGGTTGAACTATTGTTATGATAACCCTATTTTTTAGGGAACGTGTCAAAGAGGTAGGAGACCAATTCAACGACGTTTACTTCATCAACATACTCGGCAACGGATCATTATCCCCTCAATCAACAAAATGGCGATAATGTCTCAACAAGATTAACATTATTCCCGAGATTCTAGGCCTATCTTTTCTCTTTGTAAATTAGCCGTTGTTTGAGGTATAAAGGGAAGAGAACACTGTATTTTGCACACACGTCTTTTCACTAGCTTAAGCTCCCTTACATACGCTCATAGTTCTGTAATCACCATAATACTTAGTAAACTTTTGGTCAAGGCAGGTACCAAAACCTCCCGGGGTTTTATGCCGGCGAACAAGTTGTTCAAGGGCTTTCCCTAGTCAACAAACAACTTGTGTCCATTTCTATTCAACTTGATAATCATTGTACCTTGATTCATATCACTTTAGTCATTTTTCTTGTCACTTGAAACACTTGTTGAAATTTGACCAAAACAAGATTAATTTGGTAAATTGCCGTTTTGTCGAATTTAAATTAGAGCCGTTAATACGGAATAACGGAAAGGGATGGTTAATACGAGATAACGGAATGGGACGAAACAGCACTATGTTATCCCGCGACTAAGGCTGGACGGGACGAATTTTTGCGGGACTAAAATATTTCGTCTCGTCCCAAATCTACTGCGGGATGCGGGACAAGGCGGGACAATGGGGGGACAAGAAGACTTTAAATACTACAACATGTTTGTGTTAGACTAGCTCAAGCTTAAGTATACAGTATATGTGGCCAAACAATTAGCTAGGCCGGATGAAATTATATAATCAAAATATATTAAGACTGGCCTTACATTGATGAATTTTAAAAGTGAATGCAAATTGGTTGAAGGTTGGTATACATTTAACTTCATGTTTCAAAACTTAGGTACAAATAGAGCCGTCAATACGGAATAACAGAATGAAACGGGACGGCACTATGTTGTCCCGCGACTAAAGCGGGACGGAACGAGACGAATTTTTGCGGGTCTAAAATTTTCCGTCCCATTGTATGGCGAGACGGGACCGTCTCAAAATTGACGGCTCTAACTTAAGCCCATCTCATCAACCAAGCACAAAAATGAGTTGATGTGGTGAATTTTGAATCGCTCATAGAAATTCACTAGAGCAAAAGTTCACTAGATGCCAAATCCGCAGGGTAATTGATTCAGTGCTAATAATTTCGGTACAAAATTGAATCAAATTAAATATATAGCCTGATTCATTTTATCGGTAGAATAGAAGTGATTATGTTTGATCTAAAAATCGATAAATTACATGTTTCGATTCAATTTGTAATAAGATATTTTCAGACCAAATCAGACTGAATTAAATCAAACTAAACCATATTAGCTTGAAGCGTAATTTGAAAAAATATTTTTCTTTTCAAGTGGCTATCAAACCCAACTAACATATCGCATATTGACCATATATTTCGTTGCATAATATATATAGATACATCATTAGAAAAACCTACTTCGCATCATATAAATTCTAATCCTCACTTTTTATCTTGTTATATTTCATTATTTGTTATTTTAGTTGCGGTGCATAGCTAATCAAGTTATCTTCTGTGAAGATGGCAGTACTGATCAAGTGGGCGACCACTCGGCTGTGGTGAGCGACCGCCCAGCCTTAAACTCTAACAACGTTGAAACGACTGTACAAGTGGGCGACCGCCCAGTCCAAGTGGGCGACCGCCCATCTCCAAATCCCAACGATGCTGAATTCTCTGTACAAGTGGGCGACCGTCCAGGCCCAAGTGGGCGACCGCCCAGATCCCGTAATTCTGCCGTATTAGTTTCCTAATTGTGTTAGGTTTATGTTTAGAATCCTTAATTTTGGCAGCCTCTCTTTTACCTTCTTTCATTGTACTTATATATATTCAAAGATGATCAATAAAACATCAAGCTTTGGGAAAATCCTAAATTGATTTCCTACATGGTATCAGAGCAACATCATACACAAGTCTAAATCCATGGCAGGAAACGATGTTATCATCGATAATCCTCCTAAAATCAATTATAATTCTCCCTTCTACCTAAGTCCTCAGGATAGGTCAGACAATTTTATTTCTCCTTCTACTGCTTCATCTTCATCGTTCATAGCTGAGCGATGGCAGGCTTTGGTAAGCCTCGTCGGTAATTTTCAAAACTCAAATAATCGCTTTCATGGTAAGTTTGAAGCAACTTCATGGATTATTGATACAGGTGCATCAAATCATGTAACTGGAAATGCCTCGTATCTCCTTGATTCTCGGACTATACCGGCATGTCCAGTCGGTTTACCTGATGGGTCTTCTGTGTTGGTTCATACAGAGGGATCCGTTCGTCTGACGAACACAATTATTCTCTCTCATGTTCTATTTATTCCAAACTTAAGCTGCAACTTAATTTCAGTTACTCAACTTTCTGACGATATTCACTGCACTGTCCAATTTAACTCCTCTGTGTGTGCTATACAGGACCTGTCGAGGAACCTGATTGGAGTAGGTGTTAGGCGGGATGGACTCTACTACCTTTGCGGCACATCTTCAGCATTTAGTGTTTCTGTTACCGAATCACCTTCTTTGTTGGAGCTGTGGCATAATCGCTTGGGGCACCCCTCCGAGAATGTGGTAAAGCTTCTTCCCGTAGTTAGTCGTAATTCTGGTAGTTTGCCTAAACCTTGTGATACTTGTTTTCGGGCCAAACAATCTAGAGATAGTTTTCCGGTTAGTGATCATAAGTCCACTAGAATTTTTGAGAAAGTTCATTGTGATTTGTGGGGTGCATACACTCATTCTTCTTCTTGTGGTGCACGATATTTTTTAACTTTGGTGGATGATTTTTCCCGAGCTGTCTGGGTCTACTTATTGGTTGATAAAACAGAAGTTTTTCGTATGTTTATGGCTTTTATTGCCATGGTAGAACGTCAGTTTTCTCAGAAGATTAATGTCGTCCAATCGGATAATGGTACCAAATTTAATTGCATGCTTGATTATTTCTTTTCCTCTGGCATTACTTTCCAAACATCTTGTGTTAGTACCCCACAACAAAATGGTAGAGTCGAGCGAAAGCATCGTCATATTCTAAATGTTGCTAGAGCACTTCTATTTCAGGCTCATTTACCTATCTTCTTTTGGGGTGAAGCAGTTCTCACTGCTGTTCATTTGATTAACCGAACTCCTACACCCCTCTTGGGTAATAAGACTCCCTATGAGATTTTATTCGGAAAATTACCTTTCTTTGACTCTCTACGTGTCTTTGGTTCTTTGTGTTATGCTCATAATCAGAGGGCCAAGGGAGATAAATTTGCCAGTCATAGTCAAAAATGTATCTTTGTGGGCTATCCTCTAGGCAAAAAGGGGTGGAAGTTGTTTGATCTAGAAACAAAGAAATTTTTTTTCTCCCGGGATGTGAAGGTCTTTGAGACCATTTTTCCTTACAGTGATTTATCAACAGTGCCTCATACCCCAGATTCAGTAGAGATTTTTAATCAAGGGGCTGATTTTGCCTTTGTTAATTACCAGGATATGGAAGATATTGTCCCTGAACCTTTGACAGTGGCTCCTGCGGATGATCCTGAACCTGTTACTACAGTATCTGCTGATATTGTCTCTACGGAGGTCTCATCTTCTTCTATGACACAATCATCTCAATATGAGCAAGTGGCTTTAGGGAGGGGCATGCGTACGAAAGTTCTCTCCGTTCTTCTTCGGGACTATATTGCCGCTACAGTCACTCCTGCTAGTCCATCCCTCGAGCACTCCACTCCATTCGGCTCCTCAGGTACTCCTTATCCTATAGCTCACTATATAAATTGTGACAGTTTTTCTGTGAAATATCGTAACTTCCTTGCATCTATTACCTTGGCTAAAGAGCCTAGGACTTTTCATGAGGCAATGACAAAGGATGGGTGGAAGGAATCTATGCAGGCTGAAATTCGTGCCTTGGAAGATAATGGCACATGGACTATGGTTCCTCTACCCCCTGGTAAGCGTGCTCTGGGTAGCCAGTGGGTTTATCGAATTAAATATAAGTCTGATGGTACTGTTGAACGACTTAAATCTCGCTTGGTGGTTCTTGGTAATCATCAGAAAGAAGGGATTGATTACACGGAAACCTTTGCTCCTGTGGCCAAAATGGTCACCGTTTGAGCCTTTCTTGCCATTGCTGCCTCAAAGAATTGGGAACTGCATCAAATGGATGTTCATAACGCTTTCCTACATGGTAATCTTCAGGAAGAGCTCTACATGAAACCTCCTCCGGGCTTTCATTCCAATCAGCCCAATATGGTTTGTCGCCTTCGCAAATCTCTTTATGGCCTGAAACAGGCCCCGCGTTGTTGGTTCGCTAAGATGGTGGCTTCCTTGAAGCACTATGGATTCTTGCAGTCTTATTCTGATTATTCCCTGTTCACGTTCACAAAAGGTACGATTCATATGAATATACTTGTGTATGTTGACGATCTTATTATAGCTAGGAACGATTCCGCTGCCCTACAGTCTTTCAAAAAGTATCTGAGTGAATGTTTCAAAATGAAGGACCTTGGCTCCTTGAAGTATTTCTTGGGCATTGAAGTTGCTCGTAGCTCCTCTGGTCTATTTCTGTGTCAACGCAAATATACCTTGGACATTATATCCGAGGTTGGGCTATTGGGTGCAAAGCCATCTGGCTTTCCTATTGAACCAAATCATAAACTTGGTCTTGCCACAGGTGATCCTCTAGATGACCCAGAACGCTATAGAATATTGGTCGGCCGTCTCATTTACTTAGCAGTCACCCGACCAGACTTGGCTTACTCTGTTCATATTCTGTCCCAATTTATGAAGGAACCTCGAAAGGAACATTAGGATGCGGCCTTAAGGGTTGTGAGTTATCTCAAAAGCACACCTGGTCAGGGTATTCTTCTTCGTGCCGATAGTGATCTCACGCTACAGGGATGGTGTGATTCGGATTGGGCAGCTTGCCCCATTACTCGACGCTCTCTTTCTGGATGGCTTGTGTTTCTTGGTCATTCCCCTATCTCTAGGAAAACGAAGAAACAAACCACTGTGTCTCATTCATCTGCCGAGGCCGAATACCGCTCTATGGCGGCCATTACCTGTGAATTGAAATGGTTGAAAGGATTATTGTTGAGTCTTGGTGTTCATCATCCTAAGGCAATTAATATCTTTTGCGATAGACATCCGACTCTTGATATTGCTAAGAACCCTGTCTTTCATGAACGAACAAAGCACATTGAAATCGACTGCCACTTTGTTCGTGATGCTATTTCAGATGGCCTTATCTCTCCTTCCTATGTTCCTACTAAAACGCAGCTGGCGGACATTTTTACTAAAGCACTTGGGAAGCAACAATTTGATTTGCTCGTTAGCAAGTTGGGCATTCTTAATCCCCATGCTCAACTTGAGGGAGGGTGTGAAGATGGCGGCACTGATCAAGTGGGCGACCACCCAGCTGTGGTGAGCGACCACCCAGCCTTAAACTCCAACAACGTTGAAACGACTGTACAAGTGGGCGACTGCCAGTCCAAGTGGGCGACCGCCCATCTCCAAATCCCAACGATGCTGAATTCTCTGTACAAGTGGGCGACTGCCCAGGCCCAAGTGGGCGACCGCCCAGATCTCGTAATTCTGCCGTATTAGTTTCCTAATTGTGTTAGGTTTATGTTTAGAATCCTTAATTTTGGCAGCCTCTCTTTTACCTTCTTTCATTGTACTTATAAATATTCAAAGATGATCAATAAAACATCAAGCTTTGGGAAAACCCTAAATTGATTTCCTACATCTTCACACTGGCACCATATATTGTGTTCTCTAATAATTCAGGCCTCCATCTCCATCTTCGGATCTTCTTCTAGCATCCTACCTATTCCTCTAGTCTCCCTCTTTGACTCTTCCTCTGACATCCTTTCTTGCTCTTGCTCTGACGTTTCTCTCTTTTCTTTGTGATTACTAAAAATTTAAACAAATATGATAATTAACTATGATCTAAATCATGGTCTGAAATGTTGTCTGAATCACTGTTTGAACCACAAAATCTCAAATCAGATCATTGTGATTTTGTTCAGTTTTTTTTTTCATGGTTTGTTTCAGCTTGAATTTTTTGAGTAATGACATGTGCACAAAAATCACAATTTTGTCAAAAAAAAATTGTTTTCAAAATTTCACTAGCTATAGTGTTTTAAAGTTTGCCATAAAATAGTGAAATAACCAATTAATTATTACGATAATATCAACAAAAATAATTATGGTCAGCTCAATTAAATTTTGAAATTTTTCATATAATATTTTGTTTATTCTTAATAAATTTTAAGAATTGTTATTTCTAATATTCATTTGGATATATTAATAACAACTTTTAAAATATCATAAAGATAAACAAACTATTTGAATGGTATAAACCAAGTACGACCTTGGGTTGTAAACCGAGTAATGCTCAATGGATTGGGCTCAAAGTAAAATTCATACAAGTCCCAAATATGACATATGGAATGGGCTTTCCTTTCTATACTCCTCATGCTTTCTCGTCATTTCCCATTATATCGACCTAGACATAATTGAACGATATTATGATCAAGGCAACAAGAAGCGAATGTGCCGACCTAGGCACCTACAAAAGCCGACCAAGGCATCTCCAAAGGACGACCAGCCTGCTCGATCTATATCAAGACAAGGGGAAATGGCCTCCCTAGCCTTGCTCCCCTCTTACTCGGTATTCATGCATGCCGACCAACGTCATATGCCGAGCAGTAAGCCTTCTAGGCATACGTGCAGAAAGCTTATATAATCCTACTCCAACAAGGATTGTGGGAGGTTATAATCCAAATAGGATTATAATCCTCTTCTCACACAACTTCCTATCCAAGAATGTACTCTATGTCCTACACCTATAAATACAAGCCATAATTCATATAATTCTGATAACACATCTTTTGACTCTCAATTCTTGTCAATTGATTTCCTCTTTATATCAAACGAATACTTATTCTCATGCCGGAGGGCCTTCGCCGGTGAAGCTCCGGCTTAGTTTACGTGTTTGTTCATCTTTTTCAGGCTATTCAAACATACAGGATACAACCTGCTGCTGGATTTGGGCCGATCCGAACGTTTTTGGCATCATCAGTTTTGTTCCATCGCCGGGAAGAGATCGTATTATCCGTTGAATAGCTTGAAAAATTCTGCTCCGTTTTCCTAATTTCTCCTAATCCTAATGGAAGAAGGACACACTGCTAGCGTCACTCCTGATCAGGATAACCCTCTTATGGAGGAGACTCATGGTAATAATAGGACTGCTATTCCTCTTGCCAATGGGGAACTGTCGCTCCCTCTACCCGTAAACGATGGGCTGCCCCCACTAGGAATGAACCTGCGTTCTAGTGGACAACCAATAATCGAGGTGATGCTACCCAACCCTCCTCGTCGTAGATGATAAAGAAGACCTGCTGGTAGTCAGACAGGGAGGAATGCTGCCCAAGGAGGCACAGGGACATATCCTCCATAGTTTGATCGCAGTAATCTCTTACATCGCCAGATGGACACTTTGCAACGCATTTATGAAACACAAAATGCCTTGCTACAATTGGATCCTGAACAATTATTGGCTGAATTCATAAGACCTACGAGTACTGGAAATTCCCTTGGGGGTGAAAGTCGTTTTGATAGGCGTGGTAGTCGGAGGAATAGAGAAAATCTTCATCTGGCCAAAATCCCCCTCATCACGACATGGCTGGTAAATCCAAGCAAAACCCCCCACCAAGTTGTCCCTCCTCGCCATAAGGCTCCTGGACATGGAAACATACGAAAAAATGAAGATTTGAGAAATCAACTGAATAATCAAAGGGAACAGGAGGTTAATTCAGCTGACCTAAGAGAAAGGCTCAGTCAAGTTAGGCAAAAAAAAAAAAAACATCCTCGTCATAATCCCTATCCTCGGCATAGGAGCCCTGATCGACCTAGGAGTCCTACTCGGCATATAGGCTCTCCTCATTGCAGGACTCCTCTCCGTCTAGAGATAGCTCCTAGGAAGGACAGAACCCTCCTCGTCATTTTAGGCCAGTGAATGGCAGAGCACCATCTGGACAAGGGGATAATCACCAACAACATGCGGAACAAAGCTGAGTGAATGAGCGCAGAGAAAAAGAAAGAATCCACCGTAGTTCTCACTTTAGCTCAGGGATCGATGCAAGGGATATTCTCCTCTTAAAAAAGAGAATTGATGAAATGGAAATGGGGAGGAAGGAAGTGGACGATGATGATACCAGTGCCACTCGTCCTTTTTCCCAGCGGATTAATGATCTACCTCCCAATCCTGCTCTCAAGATCCCTAGTTTCAAGAAGTATGCGGGGATAACAGACGCACGAGACCATATGCAGAGTTTTGAATCCACCATGGCCCTTCTCACCAAGGCAGATGATATTCTCTACAAGGCTTTTGCAAGTACCTTCTCCGGAACAGTCTTGTCTCGGTTCCGTGAGCAAAAGAAGGGAAGCATTGATAGCTGGAAAATCATGAGGAGGAGGTTCATGGACCACTTTGCAACATCAGGGAAGAGAAAGAAAAGATTAACATGTCTGGCCAACATTGAGCAAGGAAAAATGAAAACACTCCGAGTTATTACAACCGTTTCAAGAGTGATTGTCTGCTTCAACTCCAGACTGAGATCTGGACAATTAACCTACGAACTCTCTACCAGAGAGCCTAAGTCAAAATCTAATTTGTACAATGTGGCTTATGCCATAGCCATGGCAGAGGAGAAAAAGCAAGAAGAGGTCTGAAAAACCGGAAGCAGACACAGCTGGTACCAACCTGTAAGTACCCCAATCTGGATCACACCCTTTCAAACACACGGGAAACACCGCAGACTCATCAACACAGTCTCGACGACCCCTCTCACTCAAAACCCTCTCTAAACCCCCAACCAAACCAAGGGAGGAGCCTTTCTGGGATAAAAAGGGACAAAAGGACCTTTCGGGAATTTTCAGGAAATTGAGAAAGCAATATTGGTCCGTACGGACCTCTTTGTTGTCATAATTACTGAATCTCCTTAAAGTCCACAATATTCCCTCAAATCCCGGGGAAAATGATTACTCCCCTGCAGAGTTGGTCCGTACGGACCTCTTTGCATGCAAGATGGTCCGTACGGACCTTATTGCTCAGGGGACACCATAATTGCAAATATTCCTCCATCATCACAGATTCCCTCAAATCGAGGAAAACCAAAAAACTGGATTACCAGGGAGGTCCGTACGGACCTCTTTGCACCAAATCTGGCACTATAAATAGAGGGCTCCCCCTCCTCATTTTCACACACCTCCCACTTCTCTCTTCCTCCCTAGGCCTTCTGGCTTCCCCTCTAAGTCCTTTCGAGGCATTCCCGGCCCCTTTCGGATCCTTAGAGGCCTTCCGAGCTCCCTTGTGGTGCTCAGAAGCCTCCCGAGCGCTCCCGAGGACGCTCCGCGCTGCCCGAGGCACTCTCGAGGTACTCCGAGGCCCTCGTGGTACTCAGAGGCCTTGCACAGTCTTTCCACGGTGTCCCGGCTCTTTCCGAGTCAAACCGACGATCCCAAACCACGCCGAAACTGCCCGAGTGACTCCACGCCACCACAACGCACGCCGAACCTCTGCCCGAGTGACTCTTGCCACCACAACGCACGCCGAAACTCTGCCCGAGTGACTCTTGCCACCACAACGCACGCCGAACCTCTGCTCGAGTGATCCCGACGATCCCCACGCACGCCGAACCTCTGCCCAAACGCAGCCTACAATCTCAACTCACGCCGAAACTCGTCCGCGAGACAACCGGCCCCTCCCGAAGCAATCCCGATCCGTGCGGGAACACTACTCCGACCTCAAACACCATTCCCCGGCGGAAGACAGACGCGAACCAACATTGGTAAGGCTTCCTTCCATTACTATTTCAATACATTTTTCATACATAGCATACAATGTAGACATCCGATACTGACATGCATTTTTAAAAGCACACACACACACACACAACATTTAAAGGATATTAGGGGTATCCGAAAGACTCGTTTACGAGGCTACTCGGGTGAGCTCTAATATTCTAATATTCTCTTCTAGGGAGTCATCGACCTCAGGAACTCAAAATCTCATCACACAAAAACAGTTTAAAATTATCTTTAAGCGATGCCCTTTTCAATGTTTTGGGCTTAATAAAAACGGCGTGGCGACTCTACAAAACAAAAACGGCGAGACACATCGCTCCAACGCGAAAGATGCCGGATCTTGGGCGCGATTGCGCTGCCTCTCGGATCCGGGTAATTTCGGTTGGCGACTCACAGAGGGAAATTTTGTTTTAAAAACTTTTAAACAAAACAAAAGATTTTTAAAACGATGATGAGGGTCAAACTTTCATTTTACCCCTTCCTTTAAGCTGTTGTGTGTGTGTGCACGTGCTTCGTTTTATTTTACAAAAAAATAAAAATAAAAAATGCATCAATATACATCTGTGCATACATTTAAAATTCTTCAAAAACTCTGTTTTACTCGGAAAAAGAATTTTAGAGACCGCACACTACGCGCCTTCTTTGCCTCGGTTACACCACACTCTACTCACACCTTCTTTGCCTCGGTTACACCGCACTACGCGCCTTCTTTGCCTCGGATACACCTTGCACACTACAACCCTCGGCCGGAGTGGTCTCGGTTGCGATCCGTTAGGTCTTCCTAGGCCTCTTGGACGCGCACGGGATCATTCCAAACATCCCATCCTAGCCAAGCGTCAACCACGCACGTTTGAGTCTTGAGTCACACTCTGTCCGGACTCGGTTGGTTTTACCCGGTCAGGTGTCATACGGCTGGATACATATACCATGCCGGCCATTTTTCGAGTCAAGGCTCGGAACTCAAGATCCCTTGCGCAAGCAAAGCGATGAAAAGGTCATGCTAAAATCTTGACACGATCTTGATTTCGAAGCTACACCCGAACGATGTTCCGTCCGGATATACATCCATGCTCGCGTGACACCATGTCATCACGCCTTTGATACGTCGGCCATGACGATATGACCCGGCCCGACGCCTAACGTCACGAGATCCCTTGCGCAAGCAAGGTAAAGAGAGGTCATGCCGAACTCTTGACGATCTTGACTCGGTGGCCGGCTCGGTTCACTATTCACATGGCTAACGCATCAAAACGAACATGACGAGGCTCGGTCCTTAGGTTCGATTTTCTTTTAGGCCGGTGGAAACCGCTTGCACTATAGGACCCTCGCACAGGCCGTCCACCTGGGATGTCGAAATACGGGTGCAAAACGAGGGGCTTATAGCCGCACGGATGGTCTCCATCGACCCGAGGATCTAGCATAGTTGCGAAAAACAAGAGCAATCTTTTCCAACCTACCTAGGATTACGAGAAAACATGTTTTAAGTAAATTAAAACAACAAAAAAATCGAGAAAATAAAAGAAACGGAAACCGCATGCCACGTGAGCTTTCCCCTTTTATCCCGTTAGGCCATTCCCATGTCTAAACCTTGCCCATCACCCCCTCCGGCTAACGAGAGAGTGGTCGAGAGTACCAGGGAACCCGTCTCCCGGTGTCAAAACAGCAAGGTCCTACCCACCTCTGTCACCGGGACGGTCAGTCAATTCCCCATGGCCAAGTCGGTGGATAACAACGATGAGAACGGGACCTTACCCCCAAGAAATTTCCCAACACTGGAAGAAGTTTGGCGAGGTCCTCATGGCTATTGAGAAACGTCAAGGTGAGCAACAAGCCTGGATCGAAGGTGCCATGCACCACTTCGGAACCTTAGCCACCCAACTACACAGGGCTTCCCGAGCCATGGCGCTCCTACGGCCTCTAACATCTCTCATTGTCTCCCGAAGTCAACCTGTTACCCTCGTACGAGCCATGCGGTTATGACGTAAGACCACAAGACCTTCTAGAGGAAAGCTTGCCCATCCGGCCTCCTGAGGTCCCGGTACCACCGCCGAACAACGAACACATCGGTGGGACGTCTGCGATTGCGGTGCTTGTGCTGGAAATGGAATTCCGGGATGCAATGAACGAGGGCCGTCCTCGACGAAAGAAGAAGCTATCTTCTCAACAAAAGCTGAAAAAGAGGTATGAATCTGGTGATCCCACAGTCGGAACCCTTGGAGAACCCTCGGGAAAGTTTGACTACTATGTCATCTACTCCAGAAATCTCCCGGCCTAGTTACGCACGGGGCCACGGCAATGTTTGCTCCATGATCAGTGGGACGAGCTTCGCACCGCCACCGAAGGCCCGAAGGTCAGATAATCCAACCCCTGTCTTGGGAAGATCTCAAAGCCACTATTGATGCTTCGGTAAAAGCCATGACGGTGAACGAATTGAAATGCGCGGTCGGCCTTACGCCAATCGAGGCTCCTCCCACTCCGAAATAGGAGAGACAAGCAAAACCATAAGTCCGAGAGGTGAATGTTCGACACGTTCGGTCAAATCCCAGTGAATCCTCCACGGACGGACAAAAGGCCGGCCATACACGAGCCACGGGTGAAAAGGGGCCCTACGCCAAAGGCTGAAACCTTGGACCCCGAAAGGTTGAAGATCCTGTCTTGACACGGCTCAAGCGCACTCGGGCTAACATCTCACTCTGGTCCTTACTCACTTCATCTTACCGCACAAGCTCAAGTTGGAAGAAAGCTGGCCCGGACCATGGTTCCCATCACGGTGACACACGATGAAGCGGTTCGAGATGATTGGCAACGTCAATTACGGCAATATCATCACCTTCACGAGCTCGATCTTCCAAAATTTGGGGCGACCACAACGAGCCTCTCTACATAACGGTTCAACCGGACGAGCGCCGTCTCCCTCGGGTGTTGGTAGATGGGGATCATCCATGAACGTCCTTCCAGCCAAAATGATGGATTTGCTAGGGATCAAAGCAAGCGATCTAAAACCCTCGACTCGAGGCAATCAAGGCATACGACTCAACATCCCGCCCGATCTTGGGAATAGCCACCTTGAACCTGTGGTTTGGAAAACAAATGGTCCCAGCCAGTTTCCAAGTCATCGACATCCCAATCACATTCACTGCCATTTTGGGACGCCCTTGGCTACACCGGATCAATGGGGTGGCATCCACTCTTCATCGGTGCGTAAAGTTCGTCCAAGGAACGGATCTTACCATCATCTACGGTGATAGCATAGTCAACGAAAGGGCCGAAACAAACGGCGTCCCGGTCTTAGAAATCAAACCCGCGATGATGGCATGATGCTAACGGGGTTCACCATCGAAAGCCCAAAGGCCCAAGTGTGCCACATAGACTGCCTTTGATTTGGGACAAGATCCACTCCCCGATGAAAATGATGAAGCACATGAACTACATCCGGGGCTCGGTTTGGGAAAACGCCATCGGGGCACTCAACGGATCATCAATATCAAAGAACAGAATACCTGCACGGCACAGGATACTCTCCTACTCCCGAACACATTGCGGAGGACAAGCGAGCTGCACGAAAACGCTCCACGAGATAACAAAAGAGGCTTGCACGCAATCTCCGATCTTCGTCCTTACGGCTTCGACATGACCAAGTACTTCACAAGGAAGGCCGGCAACTTGGAAGAAGATCCGAGAAAAGGGAACAGAGGCGATCGGCGCCAAACAAAGGCTGGCCGACAACCATGGACAAGCTCCAGCGAGAACACAGCAAGATTCGGAGGCCTCAAGCCAAATCCTGTCCGAAGAGCATTCCTCGACACACCGCCCTGCCGGATCCACAACCACCACTATTCACAATGAATTTTGGTTCGAAAAACTCCTCTTTGGCGGAAGAATTCGAAAAACTCTCTGTCGACACTCACTGCCTTCAACAAGCGGGACGAGTGCATTCGAGCTAGTAATGCCCAAGACAAAAGCAAGAGACTCCGCAGACGATGCTTGGGACGAACCACTTTGCTCCACTGCTCTTCAAAGAAGAAATCGAGATGCCGGATCTAATCGATTTTGTTTCGATAACTCTGTGATAGCAATGATCGGGAACGGTGACATAAAGCCTTTCAAGCCCCATCTCCTATCAAGCTCATTGCCACTCAATAAGCTGGGCCACATTCTCCGGACCTCTTGCCCGGCCAAA
Source organism: Adenophora triphylla var. japonica (assembly GCA_022495995.1). Classification (NCBI taxonomy): domain Eukaryota; kingdom Viridiplantae; phylum Streptophyta; class Magnoliopsida; order Asterales; family Campanulaceae; genus Adenophora; species Adenophora triphylla. Next base: position 392,553 of record JAFEMH010001306.1, read on the forward strand.
AGGACATGATCGAACAACTTGGTCGACCCTCGAGTCCTAGAGTCTAGTGTCAAAACTCATCCTGAGTCCATTAGCTTTGAATTTGAGTCTCTCGAGTCATCGATGGCCTCACGCCGGAAGATTACGAACTCATTGCCAATAATGTATTCCCGTATGCTCTTAATGAATGCTTCGATCTTTAGAGTATCCTCTCATTGCATCTTTAACAAGCGATAAATTAACTAACACACAAACAGGTTAATAACGATTCACTTGATAAAGAAGCGGACACATTAAACGAACAATACATTAAGCACATCTTTAAGCATGTTGTCAAACGAGAGAAAAACCGGGCCCAAGCTGCCGAGGAGGTTTTAACCAAAGTGAATTTGGGAGGCTATTTGAAGAGCCAAAAGAGACGCAAATCGGAAGTTTCTTCACCGGCACGAGCAAGACGCATTGGCTGCCTTGCTCAAAGAGTTCGTGGATGTGTTCGCTTGGTCTTACCGAGACATGCCCGGATTAGATCCTAACATTGTAGAGCACCGGATCCCCTTGAATCCCGAGGCTAAGCCCATCAAGCAAAGCTACGCCGAATCAAGCGAATGGTCTTTACAAGTCAAAGAGGAGATCGAAAAAATGCTCCGCGTCGGCTTCATCGGGGTGATCGAGTACCCCACATGGCTCTCCAATATCGTCACGGTCACCGAGGCCAATGGAAAAGTACGGCATTGCGTGGACTTCGAGATCTCAACAAAGCAAGTCCCAAGGACGATTTTCCACTACCCAACATCGACATGTTGGTAGACACTACTGACCAATTTCGAAGTCAAGTCCTTCGTGGACGGTTTTGCCGGTTACAATCAAATCAAGATGGCCGAAGAAGACCAAGAAAAGACGGCTTTCACAACCCCTGGGGAACCTCTTGCTACACGGTAATGCCGTTCGGACTAAAGAACGCTAGGGCTACCTACCAACGGGCGTGCAACCGCCCTCTTCCACGATATGATCCACAAAGAGATCGAAGTGTACGTCGATGACATGATCGTTCACTCAAAGGGATCGGACGGACAACACCTCACGGACTGAGAAAATTCTTCAATCGCCTCCAGAAAACACTCAATGAGGCTTAACCACGCCAAATGCACATTTGGGGTTAGCCGAGGCAAGGTTTTGGGATACGTAGTCACCGAGAGAGGCATCGAGGTGGATCCTCAAAAGATCAAAGCTATCATCGAAATGAGACCACCGCAAACTCGGACGGAGGTGAAAAGCTTCATGGGCCGCTGCAATATATCGGCCGCTTCCAACCAATTGACCTCTATATGCGAGCCAATCTTCAAGGCGATGAAGAAGAACGCCGACATCGAATGGAACTCGAGAATGCCAAGATGCCTTTGAAAAATAAAAGCATACCTTGTGAGTCCTCCGATTCTCTGTCCTCCCCACGAGGAAAAGCCACTGTTGCTATACCTAGCGTGACCAGACACCGCGGTTGGAGCCATGCTCTGTCAAGAAAAGAGGGAGTCACGGGTCGAAAACGCCATCTACTTCGTCGGTCGAAAGTTTCAAGGCGGCGAACTCATTACTCGGCCCTCGAGAAAACTGCGCGGCTGGTATGGGTTGTCGGGAAACTACGGCACTACATGCGGTCGCACACGGTACACTTGGTTTCCAAAATGGACCCGATCAAGTACCTCTTCGACAAACCATCTCTGTCAATGAGGCTCGCCAAATGGTCTTTCTTCCTAGCGGAATTTGACATCAAGTACGTAAACCAAAAGTCAATCAAGGGACGGGCCATGGCCGAACAACCGGCCGATTTCCCACCGACGAGGCTCGAGGACCCCGAACCACAATTTCCGGACGAGGGAATCTTCGCAATCGAAAGCGAAAATCGATGGCAACTGTTCTTCGACGGAGCAGCCTAACAAAAGGAAACGGCATCGGTATGCTCTTGGTGGATCCCAAGGACGAGCACACCCCAATTGCTATAAAGCTCAATTTCGAGGTAACCAACAATGCCGCCGAATATGAAGCTCGCGCCGCCTGACTACAAGCCGCACTCGAGAGGAATGTCCAGTAAACTCGAAGTTTATGGGGACTCGGCCTTGATCATCAACCAAGTCTCCAACAAGTGGAAAACCATAGACCCGGGCTTGCAAAATACCATGCCCGCATGGAAGACCTCATCACACAATTCGAAGAGGTCACCTTCCATTACTTGCCCAAGAGGACCGAAACAGTTTGCAGACGCCTTAGCCACCTTGGCTTCACTCGTGGAGATCCACGAAGGAAAAGCAATCAAACCCTTCAAAGTCGGACGAAAGGAAATTCCTCGCCACTTGTTGTGAGATCGAACCGTAACCTAAGCCCGTCAATGAGCCATGGTATAACCGTATCTTCCAATACCTCAAGAACGGGAAACCACCTTCATGAACGAGGAAGACCCACACACGTAAGGGGTCAAAACCAAGAGCATCATGGCCCTAAAACGCCTTGCCTCTCACTTCGTCATCCTCGGGGACATGCTATACAAGAAACGCTACCACGGGCCACTCCTACGCCGCGTCGCCCAAGAAGAAGCAAGCAAGTTCATGAACGAAGTCCACAATGGGGCTTGCGGTCCCCACATGAATGCCGAGCCCCGATGCAAATCATTCTCGGGATGGGCTACTACCGGATCTCCATGGAGGCAGATTGCATCCACTTTGTCCGAAGCCGCGACAAGTGCCAACGGTTCTCCAACCTCAATCATCTACCACCTCACGATCTCTACCGCATGACTACACCTCGCCCTTTGCCACTGGGAATTGACGTCATCGGGAAAATCGCTCCGCCAGCAAAGAATCTGGCCACGAGTTCATCTTAGTAGCCATCGACTACTTCACCAAACGGGTCGAAGCCAAGTCCTACAAGGTACTCACCTCCAAGAAGGTCGCGCATTTCCTCAAGGAAAACATCATATGCCGATACGCATCCCAAATGAGGTCATATCGACAACGGCTCACACTTCGAAGGGGAATTCGACGCATCGCCGGGCTGAATTCAAGATCACACGTCACAAATCTTCTCCCTACCGGCCACAAACAAACGGCGCCGTGGAAGCAAAGAAACAAAACCCTCGAACGGATCATCCGAAAATGACCACCCGAGGACGAGATTGGCCCGAGAAGCCGCACCTTGCACTTTGGGGCTACCGCACATCGGGCCGAAGCCCACGGGAGAAACCCCATTTGCCCCGACATACGGGATGGAAGCAGTCCTTCCCATCGAGCCGGAAATTCCCTCACTCCGAGTGCCGCCTGAAAATGACATCAACGAAGTCGAATGGCTCCGGCCGACATGACGAATTGGCTCGCTAGACGAGCGACGACTAAAGGCCATGGAACACGTCCGAGCCTATCAAAGCAGGATGGCTAGAGCCTTCGACAAGAAAGTCAAATCCCGAGACATCGTGGAAGGTGACCTTGTACTCAAAGAAAAGCCTCCCACTCGAACCAACCCACTGGGAAAATGGGAACCCACATGGCTAGGCCCTTTCGTGGTTCAAAAGATCTTCTCCTGGAGGCGCCATGAAGCCGACAGCACCTAGACGGCAATCCCTTCATGAATCCAAATAACGGAAGCAAACTTCGCAGATACTTCGCCTAAAGAAGAACAGCTGTGCATCTCTTGGCACTCCATGTAGTGTCGAACTACGCACTGAGCCCTCTAGTCCTGGGGAACGTAGGCAACCTTAATTGGTCCGGTCTAAAAATACACAAAAAGTCAAAAGTTTGAATGTCAATCAAGACCTCCATCAAGCTACGCACTTTTCAAGAACACGCCCCAGCAGTCACCTTGACCAAGTCAAACGACGGCGGCAACATCAAAGGACATCCGAGGGTCACTCAGCATCAAACGACTGACTCATGTTTGCTTCCAAGCCAGGGGCTTGTCTTCGCCCTCACGCGCTTCAAAAAAAAAAAAAGAGCTCGAGCAAGGGCTCACAAATAAAAAAAAAAAAAGAGAGCTCGAGCAAGGGCTCACAAAAAAAAAAAGAGCTCGAGCAAGGGCTCACAAAAAAAAACAATAAATAAAAGAAGCTCAAGCAGAAGCTGCAAAAAAGAGGTCAAGAGCCCGACGCCAACAAGCGGCAAGGAAGCTACGAAAAAGACCGTCAGAACGACTTGTCAGGGGAGCATTCAACCTCTCAGCCAAGCACAAAGCCTCAGCAAAGGGGATTGCCGTCATGGCCTGCATCGTCACCCGCGAATGCAATGTAAAAGTCCAAAGATGGACGCCGACAAAGCGCACAATGTAAGCAAAGGCAAACAAGAGATCTTGCGTCTCGACAAAGCTTTAAAAGTAAATCACAAATCACTAACGGTTACAACATTTCTTGATGAGTTCAAGCACGGTCTACTCTCAAGTTCACAACATGCTAAAAGACAGCTTAATACATTTAACTAATAATGTGTTTGCAATGCAATGAATGGATACCTAGGAGGTCATTCCGCGCCATCTGCGCTTGTCCCCTCGCCATTCTTTCCTTTCTTCCCTCGTCCCCGGCGAGTCTTCTTTCGCTTCACGTGAACCAACTCTGCGTCTCTCGCCCGAGATCCGGGGTCCTCCCCGTAGAGTCAAACAATCCAAGCAGCTCTCGTGGCTTCATTCGCCCGTGCTTCGGCTCGGATCTCCTCCCCGCGAGTCCCGTAAAGAGGACCTCTCCCCGTCGCCGGTCAACTCTAGTCTCGTAGTCAAACAAAGTGTCTCCCGTCACATCCAAAGGGTCGACTGTGCTTCGAACTCCTAAGGCAATAGCTACTACGGCAACCGGGTCCCGTAATCGCTACACGCCCGCTTCTCCAAGACCACTTGGGATCGCCCAACACGCCGCTCATACCAAAGCCGTATACCGAGTCGTCAATACAACGCTCCCGACGCCTAAGGAGTACCACAGAGGGAAAGCGGAATACTTCCATACCCTCGTAAAATACAAGAAGGCACCCGAAGCCGCCATACAAAGAGGAACTACCTCCGCAAAGAGCAAGGTCATCCCACTCAACAAAGGCTCCCCGCTTCATCCCAAACCGCCGGAAACAAGCGACGGAATATAGAAGGAGGACCAAGACAAACCTCGGAACTCGACAACGTAGGACCCTTCCCGCAAGACCCTCCCGGTCTCAATCCTCCAAAGGCGGAACCCACCACCGGATCTCGATGCGTACTGCCGTGCCATCCATCTCTCCTGTGCGGACCGATCCATATCCAACACAAGAGGTCGCTGAGCAAATGACCACGGGCTAAACGACGTCTGAGCCTCTGACATGGCCTCGAAGTCTCTCTCGCAGCCCACAAGGTGAGCAAAGCGGGGCTTCCTCTCATAAAACGATCCCTGGGCCGCGACGGTCGATACCATGAAGAGTCTCCCCAAAGACCAACGGGACAATATCCTCTCCAGCTCTGCAGTGCCCTACCACATCTAGCAAAGCGCCATCACAAATGCCAAGGGAACCGACTGTAAAAGCGTCGCCATCACGCACAAGGCAAATACATCCCAAGAGACGTCACTCATCATCAACCATGAACCGCTCCTGCAGCTCGTAAATGTCGATATGACCCGAATCAAGGATCATGCCCCGCACTTCTTCCAACGAAGCACGAAGAAAGTCTCGCAAGCTTCACGCTCACAAAGAAGACCACTCAATCAAAGGAAGCGAGATGGCCTCCACCTCCGGCCCTCCAATCAAAGCCCGAAAATCCTCAAAAGTGGGCACCATTTCATTATAGGAGAAACAAGACACGTGCCTCCTAACATCCTGTAACTTCGCGGCAGCCCCGCAACAAATCCCAATCAGAACCAACTCCTTAAAAGACCAAACCGAGCAAAGACGAAACCTTACCTCGAAAGCCCGTCTCGATGCCTCATACGGCGCCGCATCCACGTTTTCAACCGCTCAAGGAAGTGTGCTTGCCTCTCCCGCGAAAGCCTCGGCAAAATTCTAGGGACGTACGAAGAATCCATGGCAAAAATGGAGGTTCCTAGAGAAAATGGGGAAGAAAGCTCGAAAATGGCCGCAAATGGGGAAATGAGGAAGAACTGCACACCGGAAAGCATTTATGTCCTTCCCAAAGCAAGGTTGGTCCGTACGGACCTCTTTGCATGCTAAGTATGTCCGTACGGACCTCCTTGCAAACGTAACTCCATTTCCCCAAAGAAACAAGCATAAAAGCCACCGTCCTCAAGAAACCTTGCTCCAAATCGCCCAAACATCGGCCAAAGCCATTCCCGCAAACATACACTACCCACAAACACACTCTCACCACGTGGCATGCACAAAATAAAAAATAATAATAGCAACAATTTCTAGGACAATTCCCGGAATCACAAAATTGACATTACATCTTAAAATAAAATGTCCGTTTGCCATGCAAATACATGTGTTTTATTACAGTACCCATAAATGTCTGTTGCTAAACAAAAAAAAAAAAACAAGGAGGGATATGAAAAGAGGGAAAGCAAATGAATACTAATCGACTCCTCAAGCATCATCATCCTCGCCGAGGTCCTCCAAAGAGAAGTCGGGCATCCCAAATAACTCGCCCGTCACATCCTCGTCGTCCGAATACCGAGCACCCGCCGAGGCTCCCACGAAAAGTACTCGAAGGATCAAATCCGGCGAAAGGATCAAAGAAAGAAGGCTCGAGGAACCCTCACCCCGTGCGCCATGCGGAGGCATGAACCGATAAAAGGGCCGCTCCTCGAAGGCCCCGCAGCCTCCCGAAGACGTCCCGCATCCATGCTATGCCGCCCTCAAAGGTCCCTCCCGCTGCGGCTCCGCTCGGCTCTAGGCGGAGGAACGTCTACGTACGTGCCTCGAAGGCATAGGCTCGTACGCCGTGCACGCGACGCGAAGACCGGCAAGATATCTTCGACGCCATCTTCTTCGCAAACGACCTCATCGCCACGTAACGGCGAGTCAAGATATCATAGGCTCTCCCCGGACTCCGCACCAACAAGCAAACCCAAGGAAACGCTCAAAGAATACAGCTTATACTCAACAACAAAAAGAGAAAAATACGTAAAAGATGCCAAGATGGAAAAGAGTCAAGCACACTCACCGATCTATCTGGTCCACTCGTATGCAAGCAGAGCTCAAGCTCCGAATCGGCATGCATACCCTCCTCTCGATCCGTCCCCGCGGACGTACGTGGAAATCCGGTCCCGCATCGGAACCTCTCGGGAGCTCGCGGGCCAGCCTCTCTCTCCCGCGCCAGACTGCGGCGTCCTCGCCTTCCTCCTCACGAAGGCCCCGTACTCCTCTCCATACAAATGAACTCCTGCGCCGACACCGCCAAGGTACCTCTCGAAATCGAGCACGTCCATGTCCCGGAATCAAGCATCCCAAAGGGAGGGTCCCTGAGCCACGGGAAGCACACCGGGGCCATGCCGCGTAAGACCCGCTCTCCCGCATACATGACATCACAAGTCAAGCCCCGCAAAGATCTTCCGCCGCGCCGTCACCTCTGAGCCCTCAAACTCATCCCCTCATACCGAGCCCACGGAACAAGACGAACCCTCCGGCTACCCTCTCCGTACGCTCCCGCACATCCCCGTAGGCGATGGTGAGCTTCCCCCGCCGGTCCTCCTCTTTCCTCGCCAGACGAGCCCAAATTTCCTCAAAGATAGCAGGTACGCAAAGAATGCCCTGTGATCTCTATCCCACGGGAAGCACCGGAAAACCTCATAAAACCACACCCGTGACAAAAACAGAGAAGGCTCAAGCAAAAGACAATGGAGAAAAGACAAGTTGCTAAATCAAAAACAAAGAATAAACTCATACCTCCAGAGCAAAGTCAAAACAAAGCAACGAATCAAGCCACACCCCGGCTAAACCGGTCCAAGGAGAAGTAGAGCTCGCCCAAGCCTCGCTCGCCCCAAGCAATGTCACAGACCCTATCCAGTCAATCAAGCTCTCCAACAGAGCAAAGGGAGCCGCGGTCGCGTGGTTCGAGAACAAAGTCTCTGACAAAGTGCATACCACAAAGGAGCGCGCCAATCGCCCGCCGTCACCTCGGCCGGTACCCGATGTAGGCCCCAATACCGGCCGTAATCTTCGCCTCCACGTCACTATACAAAGATGCCTGTGCCCCCTGCGAGGACGAGGCTCAAAGCCCAAGCAGATTCGGCCAACACCACATCGGAGATCATATCCCTCCACCGTACCGGCCCTCCTTTCAAGGAAAGCCCGTGATCGCAAAGAAAGTCGGTAGGCGTCACCGTCACCTCTCCCCACTCGGATGGAAGGTGTGGGTGGTATCCCACCGCACTCGTAAAGGCCAAGGAAGACGCTCTTGTTCTTCCTCGTGTCGAAAACCCCACCTGTGTTCTCAACAAACACACCTGGGCCAGTCGCATAAGACCGGTCCTCGCCACTTCAACGGCAATTCAACCACCGGCCGTCGGCGTAAGACCGGTCTCGCCACTTCAACGGCAATTCAATCCCCGCCGGCCAACGTAAGACCGGTCTCGCCCACTTCAACGGCAATTCAATCGGCCGCCAACGTAAGACCGGTCCTCGCCACTTAACGGCAATTCAACCACGGCCGCCAACGTAAGACCGGTCTCGCCACTTCAACGGCAATTCAACCATCGGCCATCAAACGTAAGACCGATCTCGCCCACTTCAACGGCAATTCAACCACGGCCGTCGCCAGTAAGACCGGTCCTCGCCACTTCAACGGCATTTCAACCACCGGCCATCAACGTAAGACCGGTCCTCGCCACTTCAACGGCAATTCAACCACCGCCATCAACGTAAGACCGGTCTCGCCCACTCCAACGGCAATTCAACCACCGCCCGCTCAACGGCAATGCAAGAAGGAGCCAACACTCTCCCAAAGACGAATATCAAGGCACAAGACGCCTCCAAACGCTCAACGACAACTCAACCACCGCTGGCCTCAAAAGAGGTCCGAAGTCATCTTCCCAAATGTAAAAGTGGCCCCTACAAGGTCACGCATCCTCAAAGCAATTCAAGCACCTGCGCCGATGTAAGCCCGAACTCGCCCACTTCAACGGCAAGCAAGCACCGGCCATCAAAGTAAGCCCGAGCTCCTCCCCAACAAGTCGAAAGGGAAGTCATACAAGACCGCGTATCCTCCAAGACCGGCCATCATCCTTGCCCACTCAACGGCAAAACAAGCACAAGAAGGAGCCAACACCTCCGAGTACAAGTCCCAAGGCACGAAGCGCCTCCAAAATGCCAAATGGGGAAGCTATCACCGGCGTCATCCTCGCCCACTTCAACGGCAACGCAAGCACCTACAATATCGTAAGTCCAACCTTCTACTCAACATGCAAAAACACAAAGGCATCTACGCCTCTCGAAGCACAAGGCAGCCACGCTCCACAATCCCGCGGCTAGAAGACGATTCAAAGTCTCGCGCATTACATCAAACCGCGGCTAGAAGACGATTCAAAGTCTCGCGCATTACATCAAACTGCGGCTAGAAGACGATTCAAAGTCCTCGCATTACATCAAATGGCTAGAAGACGATCCAAAGTCCTCGCGCATTACACTAACCGCCGCCAAGACGATTCAAAGTCCTCCGCGTGGCACCAACCGCCGCCAAGACGATTCAAAGTCCTCCGGCGTGGCACCAACCGCCGCTGTAAGACGATTCAAAGTCCTCTGGCCAGTGGCATCAACCGCCGCGAAGACGATTCAAAGTCCTCCACGTGGCACCAACCGCCGCCGAAGACGATTCAAAGTCCTCCAACGCGTGGCACCAACCGCAACCGAAGACGATTCAAGTCCTCACTCTATCTCCCGCCGGAAGGCCTTAAACCACCCGATTCGAAAATCGTAAAATTTCCATCCCAGACACCACCACGTCCTCACAATTGACCTCGGCGGTCACCCAGACACCACCACGTCCTCACCACCGACCTCGGCGGTCACACAACACTTCAGTGGCACCACCACGCCCACATGCACTCACAAATTCACGACCTCCGAACTACGACTGTGCTTGATTCCCGCTAGGGATACGTAGGAATCCTATTACAGGTCCCGGCCATCGACCTATACGGCCACCTAGACACCACCACGTCCTTCCCATCGACCTATACGGTCACCCAGGACACCACCACGTCCTCACCACTGACCTATGCGGTCACACAACACTCCAGGGCACCACCACGCCCACATTCACAAAACACTCACCCCACACCCGAACTACGACCAGGCTTGATTCCCGCCAGGGATACGTAGGAATCCTATCACAGTGGTCCAACTATTGACCTAAACTGGTCACACAAAAGGACACCACCACGTCCTCACATTGACCCTCACGGTCACTTCCTCTCCCAAAGACGCGATCCGTAGTTAGGACCCTTATCTTATCTGCGACCCCACTTCTTTCATAAGTGACGTCGTCGAGGGGCTTCGTAAGTACCCCAACTGATCACCCCCTTTCAAACACACGGAAACACCGCAGACTCATCAACGCAGCCTCCTGAGACCTCCGACACTCAAAACCCTCTCAAAACCCTCTCAAACCCCCAACCAAACCAAGGGAGGAGCCTTCCTGGGATAAAAAGGGACAAAAGGACCTTTTGGGAATTTTCAGGAAATCAGAAAAGCAATTAAGGTCCGTACGGACCTCTTTGTTTCAATGATTACTAAATTCCCTTAAAGTCCACAATATTCCCTCAAATCCCGGAAGAAATGATTACCCAAATGCATGGTTGGTCCGTACGGACCTCTTTGCATGCCGTTGGTCCGTACGGACCTTCTTGCTCGGGGACATCATCATTCCGTAATATTCTCCATCATTGCGCATTCCTCAAATCGAGGAAATCCAAAATTCGGATAACCAAGGAGGTCCGTACGGACCTCTTTGCTCCGAAATTTTTACTATAAATAGAGGGCTCCCCTCCTCATTTTCACACACCTCCCTCTTCTCTCTTCCTCCCTTAGCCTTCCGGCTTCCCCTCTAAGTCCTCTCGAGGCACTCCCGCCCTTTCTGATCCTTCCGAGGCCTTCCGAGCTCCCTCGCGGTGCTCCGAAGCCTCCCCGAGCGCTCCCGAGACGCTCCCGCGCCGCCCCGAGGCACTCTCGAGGTACTCGAGGCCCCTCGTGGTACTCCGAGGCCTCGTCGGTCTTTCCACCTGTCCCGCTCTTTCCGAGTCAAACCGACGATCCCAAACCACGCCGAAACTCGCCCGAGTAACTCCCGCCACCACAACGCACGCCGAACCTCTCGCCCGAGTGATCCCGACGATCCCCACGCACGCCGAACCTCGCCCGAACGCAGCCTCGCAACCTCAACTCACGCCGAAACTCTGTCCGCGGACAACCGGCATCTCCCGAAGCAATCCCGATCCGTACCGGAACGCTACTCCGACCTCAAACACCATTCCCCAGCGGAAGACAGACGCGAACCAACATTGGTAAGGCTTCCTTCCATTACTATTTCAATACATTTTCATACATAGCATACAATGTAGACATCCGATACAGCATGCATTTTTAAAAGCACACACACACACACACAACATTTAAAGGACATTAGGGGTATCCGAAAGACTCGTTTTACGAGGCTACTCGGGTGAGCTCTAATATTCTAATATTCTCTTCCCGGGGAGTCATCTGACCTCCGAACTCAAAATCTCATCACACAAAAACAGTTTAAAATTATCCTTAAACTGATGCCCTTTTTCAATGTTTTGGGCTTAATAAAAACGGCGTGGCGACTCTACAAAACAAAAAACGGCGAGACACGTCGCTCCAACGCGAAAGATGCCAGATGCCGGGGCTGCGAAGCCTTTCTCGGATCCGGGTAATTTCAACTGGCACTCAAAAACGCATACACTGGCACCCAAAAACATTGGTAATCATTTTTACTGGCTCTCAAAAACACAAGCACTGGCACTCCAAAATACATGAACTGGCACTCAAAAAAACAAACACTGGCATTAGTTTACACTAGAACTGGCACTCAAAAACATACACTGGCATTTTTTTTGACATATACTGGCACTCTTTTTTGACACATACTGGCACTTTTTAACAAAAAAGATAGCTCAATCATGTTCTTCAATCACTTGGGTGCCTAGTCCCTTCAATCCTTCAGGGCGCCTACAACAATTGGTACCAAAGCTCGTACACAGACTGCCGGAACAACAAAAATGGGACCTGCAGAGGAAGGTGGCCCCAAGCGTTTCCGTCAGCTCTATTTCGTCGGCGCCGAATGTAATCCATTCACATTTACATTCAATTTTATAATTTTTCTTTGTACATTCATTTGATTTTGATAATTTGGGGATAGTAAGATATTGATTTTGGGTTCGGATTTCAGTTTTGTGCACTGCAGCAATCAACAATTGGAGGGATCTAAAACGGAAGTCAGCTTGAGCAACTCGTTGAATGAATGGCCGGAGAAGACGATCGGAGCTTGCGACGGGTGAAAAACACGTTTTTTGTTAAGCTTAAAAAAACGCGTTTTTTACAAGTTTTTGGCTAAAAAATATATCAAAATTCATAAATTTTTTTATAATTGTATGGGTAATTATTTTTAATAATTGTACGGGTAATTTTAGAAATATTATTACTAATACATTATTTAAAAAAATAAAATGATAAATATTTTAGGTAAGTTGAAGTAAAGAAAAATAAACATTTTATTAAAATGTTGTGTTGAATTGGGTCACTGATGGAAGTATAAATTATATAAGGTTGAAAGTGGTGTATATGAAAGTGATAAAAATTAATATTTTATTTGAGGTTGAGTAAGGATCATTGACGATAATAATTTAGTCTCTATCTACAACTCTACGCATCCAATTCTAAAATTCTAAAAAAAAAAAAAAAAAAACTAAATAAAACAAAATCTAAAATTTTAATTCTAAGACACATTTCATAGTGTAGGAGAAAATTTACATGTGTGTGGATAGCAACTCTCAGATTTAATCCATTACCAACACCTACTCTGCCGTCATCAGTTTGTGATTTAAATGCTTGGGGGGTCGATCTTCATCTCCCGATTATGACTCAATTAAATGGAGAAGAAGGTGAAACAGTTTCTACAACTCACCCACGTTGACTCCGACCGAGTCTCCCGACTCACCGTTCCACCTCCCCGAGTTGATGCCCAACACAGCTTCTACGAAGACTTCGTCCTCAGCGGCATCCGAGTCAACCGAGTCGATCCCGGTTCCTTATCTTGTTCCTTCAAAGTCCCCCCTCGCCTCACTGTAAACCCCCATCTCTAAATTTTACTCTTTTTTTGCTTCAATTTCTGAAACCTGAATGTTAAATTGGGTCGATTTTGACATTGATTTTGGAATTTTGATGTTTATTAGGATAGGAATGGTAATTTGGCAGTGGGAGCAATTGCTAAATTGACTGATGAAATTAATGGTGCGGTGGTGTATGTTAAGGATCTTCCGATGAATGTGTCGGTGGATATGTCCATCTCTTACCTTTCAACTGCCAAGCTCAATGTAAGCCATTGCTTTTTACAACTTAGCTTTGAATTTACACATTTTTTGAGCCTTTGCACTTATTTTAAAATAATAATTTTGAACTAAAATCTTGTTCACAAAATCACAACTTGTACTCCTTCCTTCCCAAATTGAATGACCAATTTTTATTTTTTATTTTTGAATTTGCTCTTGATCAATAGCAAATTTGAATTTTTTTGGCCATTCATTTTGGGGCGGAGGTAGTAGTATTTAATTGGATGTTTAGTCTAGGCCCAAACAAAAACATTAAGTAATTTTAATACCAATCAATCAATAACAGTCACATGTGATTTTGTTAGCAAGATTGTGACTTTTTGGGCCCTAAGCATATCTCTCAATATTAATCTTGTGCTTGATTAGGCCGCAAACTTGTTATAACCTTGGTTAGCAAAGAAATTTAATCGTGTAATTGGTTGCTTACACTTTGATTGTTATTAGCTTAAGCTTGTAGTGAACATTGAGTTGGGTTAATTCGATGAACGAGCCAACTAGCAAGCTACATATTTGTCCACACAGAAGTGCAAGTTTTGTTTTTGACATTGTCCCATAATCTTGTCAAGCAAGGTGATGTGAAACATATTACTCATCTCGATAGATTTGTAGTGTGTTGATGCTTTGGCTTATGATATCACATGTCTCAATTATGTGTGTCGAATGTTCTTGTTAACAACTTACCCGTGCTTTGAAGTGTACTCATGTATTGCCTTATAATAACATGTGTCCCAACTATATGATTTGATCATGTTAACAGCATACCAGAATGACCCTCTAACGTATTTAGCTTGAAGGCAATACGTATAATTTGGTCATTTAAGAACACTTGTTTTTTTCAAATGTGCTCATTGATGTTTTTTCTTTTGCAATGTCCTCCAAGTACCATTTTTTACAATGTCCTCACGTCATTAATGGTGCAGTTAAAACTTTAATGAATTCAGGCCACATGATGGCACATGAGTACCACCCGTTAATATATAATGGATTTGTCAATAGAGTTATCATAAATCTAACGAGCTTCTTTAATTTTAGTTTAGAAAAAACATAATTATTTTCAATACAATTCTGAGAGGGGGGGTGCGTGTGAGTGTGTGTGTGACCCCTGCACTTACCAAAGTAATAGCCATGAGCAGGCATCTCCATAATCTCCATAACCCACGACAAAGGATTCCACAAAATTAAGAACTTGAGAAATTTCCAACTCCACCACCACTCTGGCTAAAACCCTGAACACTCCCATTAATACAGAATTTCCAACTTTAAACACCAAAATCAAAGCCGAAACTAGAAATTTTCAATCAAAGCACAGAGCTTCAATGGTGGTCTCTGAACCCTAAGAAAATATCCCAGTTCAAATACATCAAACTTACAAAATTTTCACCGAAAACAATCCTCAATGTGAAATTCCCTTTTCGACTAACTATTGTGAACCAAAAATTGAAAGAAATAACTCCATGTAATTAGGGATGGCAACGGGTCGGGGTTCGGATCGGACCGGTCTTGATCGGAACCCGACCCGAATCTCAAATTCATTGACTCGAACCCGACCCGACCCGAAAACTTAAGAACTCCAAACCGATCCGACCCGAATTATATTTAAAGTCTATTTTTTAAGCCCAAGTTTATTTGATAAAAATTTATTTTTAATCATAATGTTGAATATTCTATAGAGAATAGTCCAAAATCATCAAAATCTCACTTACAAACACAAATAAATAAATACAATTTAGGAAAATATTAAATATATTTTATTTATATATTAGATTAACCTTTTATTTAGGGTTCGGGTCGGGTTTCGGGCGGGTCGACAACGTGATCCGAACCCGATCGGGTTTTAAAAAATTGCAAACCAAACCCTAATTTTTCGAATCGTATCGCATTCGGTTCGGATCGGATTCGATTAAATTGTCATCCCTACATGTAATAGTGTGAGTTGGATGATCTTGTTAACAACTTACCCATGCTTTGAAATGTACTCATGTTTTAGCTTATAATATCACCTATGTCCCAACTATGCGAGTCGAATGGTCTTGTTAACATTGTAGAACTAATAATTGAGAGTACAAACTTTGATATGCTGGAAGGATATTTTATTTTGCTAAACTTAATGGCTTTATAGGCCATTTACAACTGAAAGCAATCCCATGATTTGCTATCTGAATCATGGGCTAACAAAACAAGCTAAAAATCAGGAATACAACTCCACCTACTGTTGACTCCGTTTATTTAGTAGAAAACAAAAACAAACTCCTAACTTACTTCAAAAACTCAAAATAATCTAATCTTAACCAACATATCCTCCCCTAAACTAGTTGCACTCATGCAACTAATTTATTTCTGCTGCAGAACACATACCCAATGCACCTCGCAGCTTCTCGAATGCTTCTAACTTCAATGGCTTCGTCAATCATATCGCCTAACCGATCTTCTAAGGTGCAATGATGAACTAATTCCAAGGTTCCAACAGTTGACAGTTCACGAAGAAAGTGAAATCGAATCTGAATATGTTTGCTTTTCCCATGAAATACTGGATTCTTGGATAACTTAATTGTTGACATATTATCACAATACACAACAGTCTTCCCCTCTTGAATATTTCCAAGTTCCTCAAGAATATTTCGTGTCCAGACGACTTGACAGGCACAATAAGCAGCTGCAACGTACTTCGCCTCCGTTGTGGACAAAGTAACTATTGGTTGTTTCTTGGAAGCCCATGAAACAACTGCACTTCCCATCATGAAAACATAGCCAGATGTGCTTCTACTGTCGTCTTGGTCTCCTGCATAATCACTATCAGTAAACACTTCAAGCTGCTTCTTACCATCTCGTCGGTAGAGAATGCCAAAGTCACATGTTCCACTCAAATAGCGAAACACCCTTTTCACAAGCTGCATGTGCAATTCAGTAGGACTACTCATAAATCTACTAATTAATCCCAACACAAACATAAGATCATGACGAGTTGCAGCTAGATACATCAAACTCCCCACTGCTTGCTTGTACTCTGTGACATTAACTTTCACTCCATTTTCATCTTTCATAAATTTACTCCCTGGTACAATAGGATTTTTTGAAGGATTGCACTTCCCCATCCCAAAGCGAACCAACACCTCCCTAGCATATTTCTTTTGACACATATGAATCCCCATATCATTCTGAATCACCTCAACTCCAAGAAAATAATGCAACTTCCATAAGTCAGTTATATCAAATTCTCTTTCCATTGATTCTTTAAAAGACTTAAACATATCTTCATTACTACCAGTATATATCAAGTCATCCACATAAAGACTCACAATGAGAATATTACCTTCATCACGTTTTATGAATAGGGTGTGCTCGTAGGGACATCTCTTGAAACCTTCTTTGATGAAATAGGCCTCAATACGGCTGTACCAAGCTCGCGGCGCTTGCTTTAGTCCGTACAAAGCTTTCTTCAGCTTGAATACCTTAGTTTCATCACCGGCTTTAACGTAACCTTGGGGTTGATCAACATAAACTTCTTCTTTCAGCTCACCATGCAAGAAAGCACTTTTAACGTCTAGCTAATAAACACACCACCCATTTTGCGCAGCAAGAGCTACAACCATGCGTATAGTGTCCCATCTGGCTACCGGAGCAAATACTTCAGTGTAGTCCACTCCATACCGCTGAGAATACCCCTTTGCAACGAGTCTAGCTTTGTACTTCTCCACCTCTCCATTCTCATTTGTCTTTGTTTTGTAGATCCATTTTAGTCCCACCGTTTTTGCCCCGTCTGGTAACTTTGTCATCTCCCAAGTATTGTTTTTCTCAATTGCTTCCATTTCCTTGTCCATGCATTTTTCCATTTATCACTGAGAATAGCTTCCTCAAAAGTAGATGGTTCAGAAAAGAGACAAAATGAAACATAGTTTTGGGTTACCTCTTCTTCTGACAAGCCTTCTCCACTTTCATAATCTCCCATTCATACCGGTGCTCTTCTAATCCTCCCCTCATCTTGAGCTTCCTCTGAACTCGAGCTTGAGGATGCTCCAGATGACGAATCCCTTTGAGTTGGACCCGGACTTATATGTTGTTCACCCTCATTTGCATTATTATTTTCTTCATTCTCACTTGCCTCCTGTTCTTCTTCATTTTCACCCCAATCTAATACATTCAATTTTTTCTCAGCTTCACTTTTTTTCCACTCCCAATGTTCATCTTCTTCGAAAACCACATCTCTGCTGATTATTATTCTTTTGGCTAAAGGATCATACAGCCGATATGCTTTAGAATTCTCACTAACTCCAAAAAATACACATTTCACACTTCTATCATCAAGCTTCTTCCTTCTCGCAGCAGGAACTTGGGCGTGTGCAACACATCCGAATACTCACAGTAGTGAAGGATGGTTGTACCCCACTCCACGCTTCTTCAGTGGGTCATTGATTGCACCGCCAAGTAGGACTTCGCTTAAAATGTGTATTGCCCGGTTCATCGCTCGGGCCAAAAATCTTTGCACCCTTTTCCGATCAGCATGCTTCGAACAACATTCATAATTGTTCTATTCTTCCTCTCCGCCACCCCATTTTGCTGCGGCGTATAAGCTGTTGTCAATTGCCTACGAATACCGTTAATAACACAAAAATAATTGAACTCTTGAGAATTAAATTCTCCTCCCCTATCTGATCTCAAGCATTTAATAAAACATCCACTCTCCTTTTCAACTAAGGCCTTAAAATATTTAAAACTAACAAAGGCCTGTGACTTCTCTGAAAGAACATAAACCCAACATTTGCGAGTCAAATCGTCTATAAAACTGATGACGTACCTTTTGTTGCTACTTGATTCTGGAGAAATTGGACCGCAAATGTCAGAGTGAATGAGTTGTAACCGTTGTGTTGCTCTCCACGTACTCCTCTTTGGAATCGCCCCCCTCTGCTGCTTTCCCGTCACACATTCTCGGCACAATTTACTAGGGATTTTGATCTCAGGTAAACCCTTAACCATCTTCTCAAGATTCAACATCTGTAGTCCTTTAAAACCAAGATGCCCATAACGGTTGTGCCATAAATGAGTATCATCTTCTGTAGTAGTTTTAAAACATGAAGACACCAAAGTTAGACATGTATTTGCATGAAGTACAAACATACGATTAGCAGTCATATTTGCTTGCAAAAACAGACCTTGATGGGGGTGATAAACTCTACATTCTCCATTCTGAATTAAGAACGACAAACCTTTCTCTTGGAGTTGTCCCATACTGAGGAGGTTATTCTTCAACTCTGGAATGAAATATACACTACTAATAACATGTGTAGCTCCATTAAATTGAACCTGAATATTACCTTTTCCCATAACCATCATCTTAGAATTGTTTCCCATCTTCACCTGATGTCGGTATTCCTCATCTAAGTCTCTAAACCATCTCTTGTCTCCACTCATGTGATTGCTACACCCTGAGTCTAGAAACCACACATGCTCCCTGGTAGCTTGTTTGCCATCAACACCATTTCCTCCTTCTCATCAATCTCAACATAGTTTGCAGATTTTCCCAATCAGGACATTCATATTGAAAATGTCCCAGCTTGTGGCATTTATAGCACTCGACCAGAGACTTATTAAACTGACCTCTCCCACGTCCTCTTCCACGACCTTGATCCCTTCCTCTTCCTCGGCCCCTAGAGCCACCTTCGGTTGTAATTTTCAAAACCTTCCCTTTGACCAACCATTCTCAGTTCCTGAACAAGAAGTCTGCTCTGTAGGTCATCGATTGACATAGTGCTAAGGTCATTAGATTGTTCGATCGAACACACCACATAGTTGAATTTTTGTGTCATCGATCGAAGAATCTTCTCCACTATTGCATTTTGGTCCATGGTCTCACCATTTGCCTTCATCTTATTTGCAATGGAGAGAGTTCTTGCAAAGTAAGAATCAAGTGTCTCTCCTTCCTTCATGGACAGTAGCTCATATTCCTTCCGCAAAGCCTGCAACTGTGATCTCTTTACTTTGGTAGACCCCTCATACTTCTGTTTCATTGAGTTCCAGATTGCCCTTGATGTCGTCTTGTCAAGAATGGTTTCCAAGATCTCTCTGTCAATTGCTTGGAACAGAAAATTCTTGACCTTCAAATCCTTGAGCCTAGCCTCTTCGACACTCTTCCTCTGTGCCTCATTTGCTGGTGAAGTCCCGATTGCTGCTGCCGGAATTCCATCCTCCACCAAGCTCCACATCTCCTTGCTCCTCAAAAAATTTTCCATCAACATCGACCAATGATCGTAGTGTCCGTCAAACCTCGAAATTGACGGTTGGATGTATTTATCTGAGGTTGCCATGCTCTACACAATCAGAGTTTTGATCTCACAAGCACTCGTGTTTACACTCAATCTCACACGATGTATTTGATCTCATAACCACTCGTGTTTATCCACCTATTAGGCCCAACCTGGCTCTGATACCAGATTGTAGAACTAATAATTGAGAGTACAAACTTTGATACGCTGGAAGGATATTTTATTTTGCTAAACTTAATGGCTTTATAGGCCATTTACAACTGAAAGCAATCCCATGATTTGCTATCTGAATCATGGGCTAACAAAACAAGCTAAAAATCAGGAATACAACTCCACCTACTGTTGACTCCGTTTATTTAGTAGAAAACAAAAACAAACTCCTAACTTACTTCAAAAACTCAAAATAATCTAATCTTAACCAACAAACATCTTACCCGTGCTTTGATGTGTACTCATGTATTGGCTTATAATAACATGTGTCCCAACTATGTGATTGGATCATGTTAACAACATACCGAAGTGACCCTCTAACGTACTTAGCTTGAAGGCAAAACATATATTTTGGTCATTTAAGAGCACTTGTTTTTTCAAATGTGCTCATTGTTGTTTTTTCTTTTACAATGTCCTCATCCAAATACCATTTTTTACAATGTCCTCACTTCATTAATGGTGCAGTTAAAATTTTAACGAATTCAGGTCACATATGGCACGTGAGTAACACCCGATAAAATATAATGGGTTCGTCAATATAGTTAACATAAATCTAACGAGCTTCTTTAATTTTAATTTAGAAAAAAAAAAAAACTTTTCATTACAATTCTGGTGTGTGTGTTTGTGAGAGAGAGAGAGAGTGTGAATGTGTGAGACCCCTGCACTTGCCAAAGTAATGGCCATGAGGAGACATCTCCATAACCCACGACGCTAAAACCCTGAACGCCCCCATTATTATGAAATTTCCAACTTTAAACACCAAAATCAAAGCCCAAACCAGAAATTTTCAACCAAAGCACAGAGCTTCAATGGTGGTCTCCGAACCATGAGAAATTATCCCATTTCAATTACATGCAACTTACAAAATTTTCACCAAAAACAATCCTCTACGTGATATTCCCTTTTCAGTTAACTATTGTGATCCGAAAATTGAAAGAAATAACTCAAGTAATAGGTGGATGTTCGTTCCGATTCAGTGGGTCGAAGACACTAGTTGTGAAATTGATGAAATCGTTCAAGGGAGGATGATTCGGAGATGTGAATGGAAAAGTTGTCGTAGTAGCGATGGAGAAATATAGTGGTGGTTGATCCGGGTGGTAAAGGAAAATGGTGGAATATGTGATAGAGATTTTCAAGGGGAGAGATGAGGATAAAGATGTGAAATGACCGGATGGACTTGTTCTTTTGGTAGGTGTAATCGATAAGTATAATTGTTGTTTGACATTTCAAAGTCAAGGATATATTGACCACTTGGTATCCTGAATTCCTTCGTTAAATATAAGTTAACTATATTGACGAACCCTTCATGTTTTAACGAGCGTCATTCATGTGTCATTATGTGACCTTAGTTCGTCAAATGTTTTTTTCCACTACTCACACACACACACACACACACACATGCACGCACAGAAGCGCCTAGGAGATAATTCCTAGGGAGAGAAAGTCTTCCCTCTAACTTCTGGGGGGATTGAACCCATGACCTCCAGGTTGGAAGCCATGAGCTCAAGCCAGCAGGCCAAATCCCCATGTAGTTCGTCAAAATTTTGATGGCACCATTAATGGAGTGAGAACATTGCAAAAACAATAATGGTAATTCCTCTGTCCCGATTTAAGATTTTTACTTTCCCTTTTAGTATATCTCAGTTTAAGGTTCTTAGTTTAAGTTTCTTAGTTGCTTTATTACCTAAAATGGACAATGGAACCCACTTGTCATTCTAACAACAAAAACTCCCTACCCACTTTCTCTCTCCTACTTTATTTTTCATACGTACACCATTTATTTTTTCTTAATCCTCATGCCAAGTCAAACTAAAAACATTAAATCATTAAATCGGGACGGGGGAGTACTTTGATGAAAATATTGCAAAATTCAAAACATCAATGAGTACATTTGAAGAACATGTGTTCTTTAAGTGATCAAAATATGGGTTTTTCCTAGCTTGAACTAATCCTGCAATCTAAGTTTCAGTTGCCCATATGGCAGTACTCGAACATACTCCCTCCGTCCCATATATCATTTCTATTAGTCCGTTTTGGCCGTCCTATACCATTTCTATTTCCTAAAATAGACATCTTTTATTAATAAAATATTGACACTATTCCACTCATTCTCTCTCCTACTTTATTTTTATACTCACAACATTAATCAACTTACTATTTTTTCCACTCATTATCTCTCCTATCTCACTTTTCATACGCACAACACTTACACCACTTACACTTTTTTTTATATCTCCGTGTCCAAACACAAATAGAAATGGTACATGGGACGGAGGGAGCAAGTGTTTTGATTGTTTGACATAGTACAGTCTTATTCCTAGCTGAAAATATGTTAAATTGCCAACTGGGTCAACTTCTATTTTGTAAGGGTTAGGATAACCCTTTCTGATGCAATTGTTAACTTTATGGGCATGTTGATATATTACATTGTACCGTTGGCTTGGATATATTCCGTTGCTCTATTTTTTGGTTATGATGCTTAGATACATTGAGCTTATTAGGTCAATATCTTGCAACTTTTGGCATGACGATTGGCAGGATGAGATGGAGATTACGGCAAAGGTTTTAGGTCAAAGAGGGGGTTATTCTGGAACTCTTGTTCTTCTTAGAAACAAGGTGACAGGAGAGATTGTTGCTGAAGGTCGTCATTCATTATTCGGTAAACGCAGCAGCAAAATTTGACAGTGCAGCTTTCTGTTGCTTATTGAAATCAAAATCAGGCCTGAATTTCATCATAGACTACCACGATTATAGGGATAAAAAGCTTTATTGTTGTTTTTGTTGTTGTTTGTTGTTTGTTGTTTGTTGTTTGCTGTTTGCTGTTTGCTGTTTGCTGTTTGTTGTTTGTTGTTTGTTGTTTGCTATTTGTTGTTTGCTGTTTGTTGTTTGTTGTTTGTTGTTTGTTGTTGTAGATATGTTAAATACAGCAGGGACGTTTCTTGGGGACAGTCGGAACTGGTTCCTTGTCGAATTAGTTGGTTCGTTTCAGGGACTTTTGTTGATTAAAGCATTCATGTACTTTTCTGTTGCTCTGGTCTGGAACATTTTTTTTTTTAGCAAAACGACAAATCAATTCATTCATAATTAAAAAAGGAGATGACACCACAAAAGTCGGATGCTCATCGCAAATGCCAACTGAAGTTTCATCTCTTAACTTGCAACAATGATATTTTTATCTACATCTTGAGACGTTCGGTGCACTCCAAGTAAAACTTGAACATTGCATCAATTCGGCATTTAATGAATCCCCTCGGATAATATTTTGTGCTTAGCACTTGATATAAGGAAATTCAGGTTGACGAGAAAACGTTCACCAATCATCTAAAAATTTACAAAACATCTTTGTGTAGTAAGAACAATGACATTCTATTTGTTGTGAGAGAATACGAGATTCGTCGCAACTGCAAAATTAACAAAACAACAAACAAACAAATACACATATACTCTCAACGAAAGAGAGAAAACGACTCTCAACGAATGAGAGAATTTATTATATAACAAAAGGAAAAAATATTAACAACATAATTATTTGTAATCTCAATAGATTGGGATTAAAAATAATTGTGTTGTTGTAAAATCTATATTATAATAGTAACTAAAATAGAAAGGAAAATGGAGATTATTGCAGATCACTGATTTGATGAATAGAGAAGGAGAGGTTGTGGGTTCTACAATTAGATCCCTTTTGTTTGTCTGGTCTGGAACATTTACTGGACAGGGGATAGGGTTAATTTTGAAGCAATTGATTAGGTCATTTTCTTTACTTGTGTGAGATATTAGGGCAAATGACACATTAGTACCCTTAAGTTTCACAAGAGTTGCAATGTGGGTACCAACGTTTCATTTTTGGCAATTTAGTCCATATTGTTCACACATTGTGGCAATCTAGGTCAAAAATGGATAGTCGTTAACGAAATTGGACGGAAGCTAACATGAAGAACGAAAAACTTAACGACCTTCTTTGAAAATTGCAGTATCCATCCCTCAAATATTATTTTGTTATACTATAATACTTATTTAAGTCAAATGTCAATTATATATAAAATAAAGGGTCAAAATAATGAATTCCTTCGTCTTCAACCTCAAACTCATACCCCCCTCAAACTCATGCGAAGTATGTAACAATATCTCCACCCACCACCACATTCCTCTGCAGCCACCATAACCACCGCCATCCACTGACCAACAACACCACCACCACTAATAAATCCAATTGCCCACATAACCATAGCACCACCGTCTCACCACCATTAAACCAAAACCAATTTCAAAATAACAAATCAAAAACAAGCCACTAAGAACAAATCATCCAAAAATATACGTGTTACATATTCAATAAAAATGTTACATCCATTTTTTTTCAATGCTTCTTTAATTTTTATATAAAAAGGGAGAAGAATGAGTCGAAGAGAGAGTAGGAAGAAGGGCGGTGATGGATCAAGATCTACATCTAGATCTAGATCGAGCGAGAGGAAGAGAGCAGCGAAGACAATAACGAAAATGCCAGAGAGATCTTGATGAGTCCGGATCTACTGGATCGGGCCCGCGCTCGGTCTGGTCCAAGGAACCAGTGACGTGGCAGTTCCTAGACCGCTGGGGGGGAAGACCGCGGACAGATAGGCCCTTGAGGTCAAGACCGCGTCCCTCCCCGCATTAATCCTATCAAAGATCGGAAGGATCCTGACCGCTATATTCGTGCCCGCCCGACCTATGATCGTTGGGTTCGTGCCCGCAGATTGTATGTCCGCAGGGACCCATGCCCGCAGGAGGCATGACCGCTCCATCCGTGCCCGCGTAATTACCTTTGACCGCGGTCACGATGTTGACCGCGGGCACATGTCTGCTTCCCGGTTAATATCAAGCCTTACTGAGCAAGTTAGCTTACTGGCTCTGACATGCAAGTTGTCGGCTCCCCCATCACGCATTTAATGCGCTCGCCAGCGCCTACTATTTCATTTAATGCGCCAGCCATCTACACGGCTCATGTCCCTTTCGGCCATGCCCCCTCGACGGTCAATGTTCCCTCCTGACAGTGGCCAATTAGCTGCGGACACGTGTAGCTGGTCAAATACCAAAGTGCCCCCTAGGGCTGATCTCATTGCTTACATCAACAAGCACCACTACATTGCCTATAAATAGAAGGCCTTTGTCCCCTTGGGCAAGGTAAGTTCCAAATATATCTAGTAAGCCATATTACTCTAAACCCTAAACACACACACACACACTCCAAGGTATTCCAAGCCTTATTATCTCAGTATTCTTACTCTCACACCCGAGGGCCTGAGTTGGAGTAACATCCAACTTTGACCTTAACGGTGCTTATTTGTGTTGTGATCTAGGTACAAACAAACCACCAAAATATCCTAGCCAGATATCCTTGAACCGCTCCTGACCCTGAAAAGCTTGGCGTCATCAGTGGTTCCATTGCCGGGAACCTAACTTTCATTAGTTTTTTTCCCGTTTAAAATCTTTGTTTTCAGGCACACCTTGTGTCCTAAACAGCTGACTGTCAAAAGCTCTCATTTTCAGTCATTTTCATTCTCTTCCAAACATGTCTAGAATATTGGAAAACGCTGGTCATTTGACCCTAGAGGAGGATAACCAGGCCTCACCTTCTAATGTCAATAAGGGAAAGGCTGCGACCTCTGTTTTTAACCGTATTGGGGCCCGTTCCCAGTCTGCTCACACCCTTTCCCCCGGACAGAGAGCTATGCACAAACTGACAGACGAGGCCCGAGCTGAAAAAGCCCAAGCCCTCCTCAATAATAGCCCCAAAACCCCCCAAGCTCCTCTGAAAAATACCGCCTTAAACACTCCACTCTCCCCGGAGCAAATCCTGAGAAGGACAGAAATCCTGGCCTCCAAGGAGAAGCTGGTCGCTGAGGCCATGGCCATCGCCGACGCTCAATTGGAGATGTTTGAGATAGAGGCCAACGGAGGGCTCCAGTTCTCTCAGGGGTCACTAAGGTTCTCCCAACGAGCTCTCCCTAAATCGCTTGCTAGTCAAGCTAGGGGGGCAAACCGGGTTGAACCAACCCTTGAGCGCGGACAGCCTGCCAAGCGCACTGTGGTGCAAGTTGAAGATAGCGAGGAGGTTGGAGAAGAGGCCCAATCCAATCTACGTGCGAAGTCCAAAGTCAGACCCTTGGCTTCGGCCAAGGAGAAGGTCGTGACTCCACAAGCTAAGAAGCAGAAGGTTGATAGTCAGAACCCTGAGTTTGCGGATTTCATGCAAAAGTTGTGGGAAACCCATCAGAAGGCCGCCCAGAAATGTGGCCGCACCATGGATGCCTTCAGCGACAAAGTTGCGCGGGCACCTATTCAGAGGGGCAAGCCCCCCCCCCCAGATGGACACCTATGATGGCTCCAAAAATGCCAAGAGTCATATGGGACGATTTGAGGGGCAAATGGCTCTATTCTCCTCGGATGAGTCTGTGATGTGCAAAGCTTTGACTGCGACCTTCACGGGCAAGGCCCTATCCTGGATGCTGGCTCTCAAACCTCGGTCCATCCAATCATTCAACCAGTTCAGGAGCATCTTTCTTAATGCCTTTGCTGGTGCTGGTGTGCCCGCTAGACCAAAGACAGATCTTGTCCGTGTCAAGCAGGCCCCGGGCGAAGCAACAAAAGATTACATCTCTCGGTTCAGAAAGGTGAGCGAGGAGATTGTAAACTTAGAGGAAGGAGACATCAGACTCTGTTTTGAGGGTGGCCTCACCTCCTCTTTCCTCAAGATGAATTTTGCTTCCAGCCCGCCAAAAACCGTGGAGGAAATGTATGAAAGAGCCTCGGCCATAGCATCCGCCGAAGAGCCAAACGTGCCCGCTCCCCGAGCCTCAGCAAAGGAGAGAATAAGCCAAGTCCAGGAAACCACCCCGGAGCCTGCCCGCCCCAATAATCAGGGCAAAAACAGAGGCCGTGGGTCAGACAAACTCCGGAAGGCAGTGGATAGTACACCTTTCACCGAGCTCACCGAGCCAAGAGTGGTAATAATGAGAGCCTCAGAATTTCCTCCTCCTCCCCCAATGCTCAGAAAACCAAATGAGAGGAGTAGGGCTAAGTTCTGTGAGTATCACAACGACCACGGGCACGGTACTGAAGATTGCTTCCAACTGAAGAGAATAATCCAGCAGAAAATCAATAACGGGGAGCTGACCCAGTGGGTTAAAGGGAACAACAACAATGCCCCCAACAATAATAACCATCAGCGGGCACGAAATACATGTGGCCCCGAAAGGAATGAGAGAGATAACTATGATGATGATTTGGAGGATTATGACATTCATTTCATTGGCGAGGAGCCTCCCTCCAATAAAAAACTCTCCCTTCAAATCCGCACTTTGGAGAAAGTTTTTCTGATTCCCCCCATGACTCCGGAAGAAGAGCAGGAAATAGGGTTCAAAAAGAGTGAACTTGCCTCCTCCCTATTTCACTCTACTCAGCCCATTACCATCCCAATGAAAATAAACCGGGCCAACATACACCGAGTCCTAATTGATACGGGTGCGGCCAGAGACATCCTCTACTACCACACGTTGGTTAGCATGAGGATGACCGAGGCTAACCTGACTCCTTATGCGGGAATGTTGGAAGGCTTCACAAATCACGCAGTTGGGGTAAAGGGGAAGATTGTGTTTGAAGTAACTATTGGGGAAAAACCCATGCAGAAGACGGCCAAAATCACTTTCTTGGTGGTCGATCTTCCTTCCCAATACAATGCTATTCTCGGCCTAAGCTTGCTCAGTAGAATTGGGAATAGTTGCTTCCGTTCCCCACCAAAGGGTGAAATTTAACACCTCGGGCGGGGTTGCTACCATCAAGAACCAGCCCGGGAGATTCCTCCGAGCACTCGAGGAGAAGAGAAAGGCAGATAAAGGCCAGACATCCTGCCCGCAGATAGAGGGCGAGGACAAAACGAAGAAACGGAAGGCCCTAGCACTTGTGCCGCCACCCATTCCAATTGGCATGCTTTCTTTCCATACCACTAAGGTGGAGCTCTAGACGAGCAGAAAATCCAAACAGTTGGCCCATATCGAGGGAGGATACATTGATCGAGGAATTGAGGGAGAGTTTGACCGCGATGTCATATACTCTATGGCAACACTGACCGGAGCTCGAAGTCGGCCCCAACTATTATCATTGACTCCTTGCACAATCGTGAAATCAGCGACCTTCAACCTAACGACGAGCTCGAGGAGGTGGTCATCAACCCCCACTTCCCCGAGCAAACTGTTAAGGTTGGGCTGGAAATTCACTGCGAGGAGAGAAGGATACTCATCGAGTTCCTTAGAGCAAATTGTGATGTGTTCGCTTGGAGGGTGGAGGATATGCAAGGAATCAGCGAGGACGTGATCCTCCATAAAATCAATGATGACCCATCCTTCAAGAACATTCATCAAAAATCAAGGTACTTCTCTCCGGAGAAATAAATGACGATCAAGGAAGAGGTGGAAAAATTACTCAAAGCGGGGATAATAAAGGAGATTACCTACCCAAAATGGCTGGCCAATGTGGTTATGGTCAAAAAATCCAACGGCAAGTGGAGGATGTGTGTTGATTTCACGGATCTCAACAAGGCATGCCCCAAAGACTGCTTCCCTCTTCCTTGCATAGACAGATTGGTGGATTCTATAGCCGGCCACAGAGTATTGAGCTTCATTGATGCATACTCCGGATACCATCAGATCCAAATGGCTCCTGAAGATGTCCGCTCCGTTGCTTTCATCGCTGCGGGCAAGACTTATTGTTACAAAATGATGCCCTTCGGGCTAAAAAATGCAGGAGCCACCTATTAGCGAATGGTCAATCTGGTCTTCAAAAACCAACTGGGCAGAAACCTAGAGGCCTACATTGACGATATGGTTATAAAGACTAAGGAAAACTCCCAATAGCTCGACGTGGAGGAAACCTTCAAAAACTTGCGCCGCAATAACATGAAGCTAAATCCCCTTAAGTGCGCTTTTGGGGTCAAGGCGGGCAAGTTCCTCGGATTCATGGTCAATCAAAGAGGGATATAGGCTAATCCAGAAAAAATCCAAGCCTTATTGGACATGAAGCCTCCTGCTTGCGTGAAGGATGTACAAAAGCTCAATGGTCGCATCACCGCACTTGGCCGCTTCATCTCGCGGTCAGCAGAGAGATGCCTCCCCTTCTTCAAAACTCTAAAAGGGGGGAAGAAGCCTGATGAATTTGCATGGAATCAAGAATGCCATCAAGCTTTTGAAGAAGTCAAGATATACCTCGGGCGGCCACCTCTGCTCGGCGGCCGGTGCCGGAAGAGCTTTTACATTTTTAGCGATTCTTGATACGCGTAGGCTGTTGTTCTTGTAAGGGAGGATAATAACTCCCAAAAACCAGTTTATTATGTATCTAAGGCGTTGTCCGCCGTAGAAGGGCGTTATCTTAATATAGAAAAGTTAGCTTACGCCTTGCTTGTATCTGCTCGAAAATTAAGAACTTACTTTTACGCACACCCTATAAGCTATCTTGGCGAGGCCCCGCTTAGAAAGGTTTTACACAAACCGAGTCCTCGGGGAGAATGCTAGCTTGGTCTATCGAGCTCACCGAGTTCCGAGATCACCTACTCCCCGAGAAAGACAATCAAAGCGCGAGGCCTTAGTAGATTTTGTGGTAGAATCATCATTCGGAATGGCGGACGGCGACACAGGAAAAAGAAAGCGGGCGAGAATGCGAAGAAGTCCCAAATAGCCCGAGCACGAAATTATACGACAAGGGAGCGTCCGGAGGAGGTATGGATTTTATACGTGGACGGCTCTGCGAGCAAGCTAATTAGTGGCGCGGGCATACTTACGATCGCACCTGCGGGGAGAAATTTAAGAGGGCCTTAAGGTTCAAGTTCGAGGCATCTAACAATCAGGCTGAGTATGAAGCGATTATAGCAGGTATGGAATTGGCAAGCGACTTGGGAGTTCAGAATATAGAGATCAATAGTGGCTCTCAGCTCATAGTTAATCAAATTAGGGGGAGGATGATACTATCAACCCAAGACTAACTCGCATCTGCGGCCTTGCAAAAACCCTCATCAAAAATTTCACCTACTATGGTGAACCAAGTCATGAGAGAGGATAATGTGGAAGGCGACCTCCTCTCCCGAATAACCGATCAAGAAATTGAGGAATTAGAAACGGTGCCGAGATTGAGTTCACGAGAAAGACTGCTATAGATCGAATTCAGATAAACAATCTTGAGGATCAAGTAAGGGATTGGGTAGATGAGATCAAGGATTACATCGAGAAACAGACCCTCCCCGAGGATCCAGTAAAGGCTAGAGCCATCAGAACGGTGTCCGCTAAATACCTCGTCCTCGAAGGGGTACTTTTTCGACGATCGTTCACCAAGCCTTTGCTGAGATGTGTCAAAACTCACATGGTCACCAACTTTCTCTATGAGGTCCACGAAGGAGTTTGTGGCGGACATCCGGGTGCTCGCACTCTCTCAGACAAAATCAAATTCCAAGGTTTCTTTTGGCCTACGATGAGAAGGGATGCACAAGAGTACGTCAGAAAGTGTGATAAGTGCGAGAGATTTGCGGACATTCCTAGACTACCATCAACAGAGCAGACTTTGGTAGTACCATCGTGGCCGTTTGATACGTAGGGGATAGATCTAATTGACCCATTTCCAACTGCTAGAGGAAACATTAAGTATGTTGTTGTGGCCGTGGATTATTTTACTAAATGGACAGAAGCCAAGGGCTTAGCTACCATCTCTGAGGAGAATACTATCAATTTCGTCCACGACCACATCTATTACCGATTTGGAGTTCCCCGAGCAATAATTTCAGATAATGGCACTCAGTTCTCCGCAAAATTCACCGCGGAGTGTGAGAGAATGAAAGTACAACACTGCAAATCTGCAGTTGCCTATCCTCAAGGAAACGGCCAGGCCGAGGCCGCAAACAAGCTAGTCCTGACCGCCCTAAAGAAAAATTTGGAGGGGCGAGGAGGACGATGGTTGGACGAGCTCCAGACCGCATTATGGGTTGTCCACACAACTATAAGAAATTCTACAGGAGAAACTCCTTTCTCGCTCACGTATGGGTCAGAGGCAATGGCTCCAGTTGAGGTTGCCCTACCCTCGTACAGAGTCACATACTTCGACGAGTCTCAAAACGAGGCAAACAGAAGGTGTGACCTGGACGATCTCGAAGGAAAGAGAGTGCGGGCATATGAAAAAATGGTGAACTACAAGCAGAAAGCGAAGAAGCACCACGATAAAAGGGTGAATAGGAGGAGTTTTTCAGTTGGAGATTGGGTACTTAGAAGCGTAGAGGTCCAAGGGGCCCAACCTGGTTTCAATAAACTGTCCCCGAAATGGGAGGGACCATATGAGGTTACCAAAATAGTCAAGGAGGGTACCTACATATTGCGACCAAGGGAAGGAGTAGAGCTCAAGCACGCTTGGAATAGCGATCACCTTAGAAGATACTTCTTTTGAAATCTTTGTAATTTTTGGAGGGAGTATAGACCCCTATATATATATATAAGTGAGAAGTTATCATCATATTTTGATGCAAAAACCTATTCCCACCAAATTTCAAAAGCTAAAGTGGATGCTCGCATGACGGATGCCAATAGGTTAAAGAGCCAACATATGAGCTCCTATCTACTGATGCGCAAAGATCCTTTAAGATCCGCAAGCCTATATGTGTACAAAGGGCCATTACGTCCGTACTAGATCGCGGGGAGGATACTCCGTCCTGCCCGTGTGACACCACCAAAAATAAGTGGATATAGATGCCAGCGGGGACAAAGATCGAAAGTCCGCCCCGCTCAGTGCGCGAAGGTCCTCGTTAGGGCCGTTACTCGTATGCCTGTATGTGACAAAGGCCTACATATAAGCCCGTTCACCTGATCGCCACAAGGCCCTCACAAAAAACCTCAAGGGGTTTTGAATAAAGGGTCAAAAAGCGTGAACCTCCAATAAGGGGATACAGTTGCCGGTAGGTTAAAGGGCCTCTATGCTAAATATGCTCCTACCTGCGTGCGTAGACAAATAGCCTCACTCGCCACCTTCTACATGCCCTATGAAAGTAGCTTGCCTGTTACTTTTGAATTACACCACGGCTCGCAAGGCTGGGAATAAGTGTAAATGGATGGGAGTGATCAAAAGAGTTTAACAAAGCCAAATAGACAAACTGGGGTCAAGACCCCTAAATTTGCCACAAGGCTAAACAAACGCGGTCACAGAGAAATAGGGCTGACTCTCACTAAAAACCCAAGGGGTTTTGAATAAAGAGTTAGGAAAACTCAAAAAATGCGGGCAAAGGGCCTATTAAGCTTTTGATCGCAGAAGGAGAGTATAAAGTTTAATTGTTAATCAAAGATGCTGGAAAAAGTAAGAAGCAAGAAGGCAAGTACTAAGGTGCTCAAAAGTTGCTAAATACTCAAAATGGCCTACAAGACAAGCAATTAAGATAAACAATGCAGGAGGGAAGAAAAGTTCTTGTATTAATAAAAAATAAATATTTACAAGGGTCCTATCATCTATTACAACAAGAAAAAACAAAAAGCCTATACTAAGGAAGTTTGGTCCTGGGGGTCCTCGGTGGACGCACCCTCTGTGCCCGCTTCTCTGGTCGGAGTTGGAGAAGGAAGGCTAGTCACGAGCACCTCTGTAATAGGATCAGAGGAGGGCTCAGCAGAGGTCGGAGCAGGGGCTGCCCGCTGAGGAAAAAGATCACCTATGGCGAGCTCCATCCGGGAAGAACGCGAGCAACGGCATCCCCAAGTGATATCGGGTTCTCCCCAAATCGCATCTCATCCAAACTCGCCGATCAGCCGAGGGCAAGCATTACTTCCGCCACGGGGGCAAGGAGGCCGCAATGGACAGCTCCAAACCCTTAATCTCATCCCTCGGACAGAGGAATTAACGCACATGCCCTGGCGAGCATTCAACATCCGTAGCAACAAGCGAGCCAATCACGGCCAACTCCCGCAGGAAAACTTGCCCGTGGCCGCGGTTCCGAACGTGTTCGGACCCCGGCCTCATACCGAGCCATATTCTCGGCGATGAAGCCGGTTCTTGAACTCCTGAGTTCTTATATTCCTCCACCGCTCCTTGCGGACATCATCCAGAGCAGACTTCCCTCCGCCTCCAACCGTTTGTATGGAAGCAACCGCCTGGACAGCTCATCCACCTTTTTCTCCAAGGTCTCCACAGCCACCTTTATGGCCTCCAACTCGCCACGAGCTCTTTGTTCCTAGGCTCCCACTCGGCCTTACGCCCGCGGAGCTCATCCCGCCGACCCTTCGCCTTATCAAGGGCCTTCTCCAACTCCGTCACCCTATCCCGGAAGCCCTTCAGTCGGCCTCCCGAGTGGACAGGATTTTTCCTTGGCATCAATGAGGGAGTTCAAGGTCCCAACCCTCTCGAGCCTCGCTCCACTCACGGAGTTTGGCCGCCAAAATGGAATTCTTATTCTCCACATCACGACAAGCTATCGCAGCCTCTCCCGCAACTCGCAAAGACTTTATTACTCACCTACGGGAGGGAGAGTAAGAGTTAGACAAAGATCGAAAGGGGAAAGGGCGAAGGCAAAGAGAAAAACGATTATCTACCTCGGTCGAGCAAGGCCTATATCCCCCACCGGGCGCAGGCATTCTCCTCGCAACCACATTTTTGTAGAAGTCCAGGGAGTAGAGACGATTCACCACTCGATCCCCACCGAGGCATCAGCTGAATTCCGGGTGTAAATGTCCACCCGATACAATGGCACATCGGATAACTTTCTTCTCGACGGCCGAGTCTCCTCGCGGTGGTCGAGGGGCCACCGGGTAAGCAACCGAGCAGATTGTCCCCCCAAGGGGGGGAGAAGTGGATGAGACGGCAACTGGAGCAGTGGTAGTCCGGGGAGGAGCATCCCCAATTTTCTAAAGCTTCCTGTGCCCTTGCCCCGCCTCCCCATCCCTTTCATTCCTTTTCCGGGAATCCACTTGATGCCCGGAGGGAATGGTGCGACCAGGTGAGGATGCCCGCATTGCATGAGCAGGGGGAGGACCCTCGTGGCGGAGGCAGCTCCCCCGGCGGTGGGGATAGACTCGAGCTAGTCAGAGGCTCCCCAGTCTTCCTACTAATGACGGGCACAGTTTTGTCCTTGCCCGGGAGTCCTCCCATCTCAGCTTGCCTCCTCTGGGCAGCTTCCCTATTGGCCTTCATATTTTTGGCCTTCAACTGAGCAGCATTTAGGGGGGCCATCAGAAGTTAAACTCTTCTGGATCTACTCTGGAGAAAAAGAAAAATGGTTAGAAGACAGTTCGAAAAATCAAAGGCAAAATAAATTAACAACAGTTTTATAAAAGAATCAGAGACCGATGAGTTCTGGAGGATCGCACTCGCCCAAAGCATGCGTGTCTTACAATCGGCCTCAAACTGGTAATGCTCGTGCACCCTCCAATCAGGGTCACGAGGCATAGGCTCTATTTCTACTCTGGGGGCATGTGGGGCGCCCTCCCTGGGAGGAGACACCCCCGAGTAGATCAAGAGGGGCTCGTCTTCAACGATAGAACCCACATCATAAACGGGCTCCTCCCCGCGGTCAAGATAGGTGGCCAGATGTTTCTCTAAGGCACAGCGCATCCCGTCGGCAGAGGATGGTTCTGGATAACTATTAGCGGCCACCTTCATCGGGACTGGGCTTGAGGGTTTGGAGAAGGGCCAACCAAATCTGGACTCAATGACCAAAATATCCCTCTCGGTTCCATCGGGTCAAATTTGTTCGATGGGGAGAGAAGGTCCTGGTAGAGTAGTTCCTAGCCTTCAAGCTTAGGATGCCCCGCCGATTTGGTTCTCGATAATAGGCGTAAAGCCCGGCTGGGTAGGTTCATGACCTAAGAATCTCGCAAACAGCCTATAAAGGAGACAATGGCCCCGATGGCATTAGGAGTCTGCATAGGCAGCAACGGTTGAACTCAAGGAAGAATTAAAAGAAGGGGTCCAAAGGCACCTCAAGCCATTCTCAAACCGGGCCCCATAAGACGCAGCTCGTTGTCCTCGCGGACATCTCGCTATGGTTTCGGCCGCAACTTATCCTTATCCTTCAAGCGACATGCCCAAGGGTGCGCGACATCGGAAGGCATTGCGGTCCACATTGTAGACCTCATAGATATCCTCCTCCCGACCAATAGTAGCCACCTCCTTCGCTTTCTTACCGCGGCCACGGCCAGTGGTTCACCTCGCCAGCCGGCCTCTTGCCTTTATTCCGGCAGGGCCACCACTATCTCCTCCTGAGTCGTGGTCGAAAATGCATCAACTATATTCGTAGTCTCATTAGCCCTCTCGAGGTCCCCGCAGCCCTCCTATCCTCAACCTCGCGGTCATCCTCCTCGGCCTCCGAGCTCGACGAGCCTAAGAGGCCGGTGGCATCACCACGGGCGAGGTTACTTCACCTCATTCTCTCCGCCTCCGGCCTCAAAATTCGGAGGCTCCAGCCTCCTCGCCGCTACTCGCATCGATTGGGTTATTAGGGGCCGCGGCACATCGGGAAATATGGTCCTCGGGCGTAACATCTAAAGGGTCATTGTGTCCGTGCCCGGTGCCCGCGAATCATTGGTTTGTTCAGATCCATCGGTTCACACTTTTCCTGGGCCACAAATTACTTCGGGGACGCGAATCGCTCTCCTCACTAATTCAACGGCGTTCAAAGCTTTGATCTCTCTCGCGGAAACCCGCACAAAACCCCATCACAAAATTTCTTAGCCTACGGTGATCCCCCAACACCAGTACATCACGGTTATAAATGTACTTCCTCTTGGCCTCCCACAACCGGGGTGGGACGAACGGCCCCCAATCATCTTTCTCATAGAAATACAAAAAACTATGCAGGGATAGCCTTATCCACCCTAGTCCTACCTTCCTAAAGATTCCCGCCGTCCGTTTACAAACGGCAAAGGTATCAGGGGTGGATCCATCTCCTAATTCTATGGGACGGCGGGGTCCAAATTCGCGAGTGGTCATTTTACAAAACCCGTAAAAGAAAACAAAAGAGATGAAGAAGAAGCACCCCAATAATTACTTACGAAGAAAGACTTGAAGGTTGGATTCGGAGAACACTAGCACATAATTCGCAGCAAGAAATTTCTCTCTCAAGGGCTCTTTGAAGGTTTGGAAACGGTAAAAAGGGTTTGAGGTTTAAGGGTTTGGTATTTATAAGGCCTACCTATACGGGTTAACCAATTAACCCGTATTAATTAGCCCACAAACCATGCCTTGAACCCTGAACCGTCTCCAAACGTTTGAAAATTCGAAAATTCCGCCGGTTAAGCATTTATTGCCCCCCTTGGATGACTGACACGTACCCCTGTACGTACCACGCCCCGTCTTTTCATCGCCTGTGGGCCCACTTGGTTAACCGGAGGCACGATGCGAGGGCCCCGTGTCTCTCATTGGTGCCTCCCGAACGTTCCCATAGGCCCATGGGGCGAAGCAACAACCAACAAAATCGCCAACACTGGTGCTCGCCAAAGCGGCGGTCTAATCCAACCGAGCTTCTAGTACCTCCTCGCTCAGACCATAAATAATCACACTTGGAGCTAGGGGCCATTGATGAGCCCGGATCTACTGGACCGGGCCCGCGCTCGATCTGGTCCAAGGAACCAGAGACGTGGCAGTTCCTAGACCGCTGGGGGGGAAGACCGTGGA
Organism: Adenophora triphylla var. japonica; assembly: GCA_022495995.1. Taxonomy (NCBI): domain Eukaryota; kingdom Viridiplantae; phylum Streptophyta; class Magnoliopsida; order Asterales; family Campanulaceae; genus Adenophora; species Adenophora triphylla. The sequence goes on from JAFEMH010001306.1 coordinate 429,168, forward strand.
CAGATAGGCCCTTGAGGTCAAGACCGCGTCCCTCCCCGTATTAATCCTATCAAAGACCGGAAGGATACTGACTGCTATCTTCGTGCCCGCCCGACCTATGACCGTTGGGTCCGTGCCCGCAGATTGTATGTCCGCAGGGACCCACGCCGCTAGGCATGACCGCTCCATCCGTGCCCGCGTAATTCTTTCGACCGCGGCCACGATGCCGACTGCGGGCACATGTACTGCTTCCTGTTAATATCAAGCCTTACTGAACAAGTTAGCTTACTGGCTCTGACATGCAAGTTGCCGGCTCCCCCATCACGCATTTAATGCGGCTCAGTCAGGCGCCTACTATTTCATTTAATGCGCCAAGCCATCTACACGGATCATGTCCCTTTCAGTCATGCCCCCTCTGACAGTCAATGTTCCCTCCCTGACATGGCCAATTAGCTGCGGACACGTGTAGCTGGTCAAATACCAAAGTGCCCCCTAGGGCTGATCTCATTGCTTACATCAACAAGCACCACTACATTGCCTATAAATAGAAGGCCTTTGTCCCCTTGGGCAAGGTAAGTTCCAAATATATCGAGTAAGCCATATTACTCTAAACCCTAAACACACACACACACACTCCAAGGTATTCCAAGCCTTATTATCTCAGTATTCTTACTCTCACACCCGAGGGCCTGAGTTGGAGTAACATCCAACTTTGACCTTAACGGTGCTTATTTGTGTTGTGATCTAGGTACAAACAAACCACCAAAATATCCTAGCCAGATATCCTTGAACCGCTCCTGACCCTGAAAAGCTAGACGTCATCAGATCTCTACGACCACCGGATGTGTCACCGGAAATGTTGGAAGAGGAGGAGGAGGAGGTGGTGGGGTGTGAAACATTAACGACCTTCTTTGAAATTTGCATTATCTATCCCTCAAATATTATTTTGTCATACAATATTACTTTTTTAAGTCAATTGTATATAGAAATTATTGTATATTTTTTTAATTTATTTTTTAAGTGTAAGGTTTTCAAAGAGGCCCCTAATTTCATTAAAATATGAAAAATAAAGTATGATAGGGGATTAGACCAAAACCATCACCAAAAAAAAAAAAAAAACTGCACAAGACAAAGAAATAAAACAAAAAATGAAACAATCCTCGGTGTCTTCTAGATTATCGGTCATTCAATCCGATCTTAGACACATTCTTATCATTTTTTTTTTAAATCGGGATAAATTCATTTTCTTAATCATAGTAGTCGTAAAAAAAAAAGTGACTATCCATCCTTGATGCTCATGACGATACATCCACACCTCCCACCATCTCTCCGAAAGCGAGCTTCTGCAAATGCAAATAGTATTACATCCGAGTGATAGTCTTCCGGCTCAAATCACATTTATCTCGGGTAGACAAAGTAACTGGAAGATTAGTTTGATATGAACCATTAAAATAATTAAGATTGGAGCGACGAGCTTTGAGGGGTGTGAGTTAGGAGCCGATGAACTTTGAGCTTGCCAAATTTTTCCCCAATCAAATTAACTTTTGCTTCTCTATCTTAAAAAAAGACAGATTGTTAATTTTGTATATATTAATTTTCAAAATTTTAGAATTAAATAAAGAAAATGAAAAGATTAAATATGCAAAATAAATAAATCGTGAATATAAATCAAAATTTTATTAAATTTCATTTTTACTTACAAACTTGCCTATTTTTACTTATGTTAAATTAACTTTGATTTATTTATATTTTAATATATTCTTATATTTTTATATTATTTTAAAAGTTACTAATTGAATTTCAAATGGATGATTGTGATTGGTGGATGATGGAAAGATTGGCCAATGATATTGTGCCACTTGGAGTTTTCTAGGAGCTTGAAAAACTTTTGCTATTATATATAGTAGATTGTTAATTTTGTACTATATTAATTTTCAAAATTTTAGAATTAAATAAAGAAAATGAAAAGATAAAATATGCACAATAAATAAATCCTGAATATAAATCAAAATTTTATTAAATTTCATTTTTACTTACAAACTTGCCTATTTTTACTCATGTTAAATTAACTTTGATTATATTTATATTTTAATATATTCTTATATTTTTATATTATTTTAAAAGTTACTAATTGAATTTCAAATGAATGATTGTGATTGGTGGATGATGGAAAGATTGACCAAGATATTGTGCCACTTGAAGTTTTCTAGGAGCTTGAAAAATTTTTGCTATTATATATACTAGATTGTTAATTTTGTATATATTAATTTTCAAAATTTTAGAATTAAATAAAGAAAATGAAAAGATAAATATGCACAATAAATAAATCGTGAATATAAATTAAAATTTTATTAAATTTCATTTTTAATTACAAACTTGCATGTTTTTACTCATATTAAATTAACTTTGATTATATTTATATTTTAATATATTCTTATATTTTTATATTATTTTAAAAATTACTAATTGAATTTCAAATGGATGATTGTGATTGGTGGATGATGGAAAGATTGACCAATGATATTGTGCCACTTGGAGTTTTCTAGAAATTTGAAAAACTTTTGCTATTATATACTTCCTCCGTCCAAGTTAATACTTCACAGTTACTATTTACGCGTGGATTAAGGAAAAAAATAATGATATAATATTGTGAGTGTAAAAGTAAAATAGGAGAGAGAATGAGTGGAGGGAATAGTAAATTATAATGGTGTTGTGGGTATTAAAATAATGTAGGAGACAAAGTATGAAGTATGTAATTGGACGCCCAAAATAGAAAGAATGAAATATGTAACTGGACGGATGGAGTATATGGGGAAGCTTTTATATGGGACGGAGGGAATATTTAAGTCAAATGTCAATTACATATAAAAGAAAGGGTCAAAATAATGAATTCCTTCATCTTCAACCTCAAACTCATACTCCCCTCAAACTCATGCGAAGTACATGTAACAATATCTCCACCCACCACCACTTTCCTCTGCAGCCACCATAACCACCGCCATCCACTGACCAACAACACCACCACCACTAATAAATCCAATTGCCCACATAACCATAGCACCTCCGTCTCACCACCATTAAACCAAAACCAATTTCAAAATCACAAATCAAAAACAAGCCACTAAGAACAAATCATCCAAAAATATACGTGTTACATATTCAATAAAAATGTTACATCCATTTTTTTTTCAATGATTCTTTAATTTTTATATAAAAAGGGAGAAGAATGAGGCGAAGAGAGAGTAGAAAGAGGAGTGGTGATGGATCAAGATCTACATCTAGATCTAGATCGAGCGAGAGGAAGAGAGCAGCGAAGACAATAACGAAAATGCCAGAGAGATCTCTACGACCACCGGATGTGTCGCCGGAAATGTTGGAAGAGGAGGAGGAGGAGGTGGTGGGGTGTGAAACATTAACGACCTTCTTTGAAATTTGCATTATCTATCCCTCAAATATTATTTTGTCATACAATATTACTTTTTTAAGTCAAATGTATATAGAAATTATTGTATATTTTTTAAATTTATTTTTTAAGTGTAAGGTTTTCAAAGAGGCCCCTAATTTCATTAAAATATGAAAAATAAAGTATGATAGGGGATTAGACCAAAACCATCACCCAAAAAAAAAAAAAAATGAACAAGACAAAAAGAAATAAAACAAAAAATGAAACAATCCTCGGTGTCTTCCAGATTATCGGTCATTCAATCCGATCTTAGACGCATTCTTATCATTTCTTTTTTAAATCGGGATAAATTCATCTTCTTAATCATAGTAGTCGTAAAAAAAAGTGACTATCCATCCTTGATGCTCATGACGATACATCCACACCTCCCACCATCTCTCCGAAAGGCGAGCTTCTGCAAATACAAATAGTATTACATCCGAGTGATAGTCTTCCGGCTCAAATCACATTTATCCCGGGTAGACAAAGTAACTGGAAGATTAGTTTGATATGAACCATTAAAATAATCAAGATTGGAGCGACGAGCTTTGAGGGGTGTGAGTTAGGAGCCGATGAACTTCGAGCTTGCCAAAATTTTTCCCAATCAAATTAACTTTTGCTTCTCTATCTTAAAAAAGACAGGTGTAATGCAGTTGGGCTCAAAGAAGAGAGATGGGCCTCCTTGTTAGCATTTAAATCAACAACCACACATAGGCTCCAACAAAATTCTTTCCCTCAAGGGTTGGCCGATCAACAGCCAGGCAACTTGCAGTTGCAGCCAGAGAATTAAGGTTAGATTAAAAAAAAAGCCTATCAAAAGAGTTACTCCTTCCGTCCCACAATAAGTGACACAGTTACTGTTTCGCACAGGAATTAAGGAAAAAGTGAAAAGGTTGATGTGTTGTGAGTGTAGATAGTTGAGTAGGAGAGAGAATGAGTGAAGAGAATAGTAAATTATAATGGTGTTGTGAGTATTAAAATAATGTAGGAGAGAGAATGAGTGGAGGAAATAGTAAAGATTCTTTGCCATTTTAGGAAGTGTGACTTATCAGTGGGACATCCAAAATGGCAAAGTGTGTCACTTGTTGTGGGACGGAGAGAGTATATTCTATTATTAATACATTTATTCCAATACAAATATTATGCAATGGAGGAAATATTCAATTTATTTTTCTTTCAAAATAAATAAATAAACCCTCCAAAATAATAGGACCAAAGGAAATACTCCCTCCGTCCTGCATCAAGCAGTCTCTACTTTCCCTTTGGTCCGTCCTGCATCAAGAAATTCCTTTCCTTAAATGGAAAGTTTTTGATATATTTATACTCTTATCATCTTCATATATTTACAAAAAAACCATTACTATTCCTCCCACTCATTCTCTTTCCTATTAAATATTTTTAACTTTTACATTCTCTCTCCTATTTCCTACCACACATTTAACTTTTACATTCTCTCTCCTATTCCCTACCACACATTTAACTTTTACATTCTCTTTCCTAAAATTTTCTACCCACTTTAAAAAAATTTCTTAAGAAGCGTGAAATCCCCCCCGAAGACCCTTGGTCTGGGACGGAGGGAGTAACATTTTTCAGAAACAATGGTGTGCACTCCAGAATCAGGGGGCAGAATGATCATAAGTTACTGATTTATATGAAATTGTTGGAACAATTTTTTTTTTTTTAAACAAATTCCTATTTTCCCAACCACAATCCTTTAACAGCTACAACTTGCCTACAACGCATTTCTTACTTCTACATGCTCGCCTCAAAACCAAAGCTCCACCCACTTTTCTAATCAACATATCTTGGCAACCTTCACCGTACACCAACTTCAAGATTAACACAAATGGCGCTTCTAAGGAAAATCTTGGTGCTGCAGGAATAGGAGGTATCATTTGCAATCACCTTGAAATGTGTGTATGTGGGTATTCTCAAAGTATAGGACATACAATGATATGATTGCAGAGCTTTGGACTATTCGCAACAGTCTTATTTTAGCTTTGGACAATAACATTAAATTACTCTAGGTTGAAACTGAATCTCAGGTGACTTTTACTATGTTATGTAGGATCACGCAGACCCCTCCCCAGCTTTCTAGTTTGGTGACGGATTGCTAACATCTTTTTGGGTTTTTGAGAGGCTTTGGATCTTTTTTGCTTTCAAGAAAGCTAATGAGGTGACAGACGTTTTGGCTAAAGTTGCAGCTTTCCATGATTTCCTAAATTTGATATCTCTTGTTAGCGATCCACCTATGTTGTAAATAGTTTGTTAGTGCTCCACCTTTTATATTGTAAATAGTTTGTTAGGATATACTCCCTCCGACCCAACATTTTATAGATTTTTAGTTTTTCACGGGAATTAAGGAAGTTTTTTTTTTTTTTTTTTTTTTGAGGCTTGCCCACCTTTAGCCTTTTTTTAAGTCAATTCACAACCAAGCCTTTTTAAGTCAATTTACTAATAAGTCACTCAATTCACTAGAAATTCCCTTAAAATTTCCCCCGTAGGTGCCTAATATTAACTAAGTGAGAGATAATCATCCACTCTAACCACTGAGGGGAGTCGAACCCAGGACCTCCGTGTTGGTGTCCCAGTGCTCTGGCCATCAGGTCAAGTCCTGATGGTTAAGGAGGAAGTATTATATTGAAAGTGTTGTGAGTGTGAAAATAAAATAGGAGAGAGAATGAGTGGAGAGAATAGTAAATTATAATGGTGATGTGAGTATTAAAATAATGTAGGAGAGAGTATGAGTGGAGGGAATAGTAAAGATTCCTTTCCATTTTAGGAAATTATATATTATTGTGGGACGCCCAAAAAAGAAAGTTTATACTCCCTCCGTTCCATAACAAGCGACGCAGTTACTGTTCCGCACGGGAATTAAGGAAAAAGTAAAAAGGTTGATGTGTTGTGAGTGTAGATAGTTGAGTAGGAGAGAGAATGAGTGAAGAGGATAGTAAATTATAATGGTGTTGTGAGTATTATAATAATGTAGGAGAGAGAATGAGTGGAGGAAATATTAAAGATTCTTTTCCATTTTAGAAAGTGTGACTTATCAGTGGGACGCCCAAAATGACAAAGTGTGTCGCTTGTTAGGGAATGAAGGGAGTATATTATCAAGGGACTTAGGGAATATTCAAATAAACTATAAGCCTCGTACGGTTACTTTGGAGCTTGTACAGCTTTTGTAAAATGCTAGTTGTGTTTGGTTTTATGTTCATATATATTATCTGTTTGAAAAAGAAACAATGGTGACGGGGGTGGGGGTGGGGGTAGGGGGTGGGGGGCTATTAGGCCAAAGTTGCAATCGGAATTTAAAACAAACATTTATGATGGCAGGCACTCAAACAAGCCCACTTGACATTTTCAATTAATTTCAATTAATAATTCCCTAAAAATAATTTTCAACCAAAATAGCCAATCATCTCTAGTAGAACTGCAGGCACATTAGCTTGTTCTAATCTAAGCTGGAATTGGTCTCCCTTCAAACCCTAAAATCCTTTTATATTACCCCTGTTTTCTTGAACTGAATCATTGAATCGTATTCTCCGGTTGAATTGATTTGACTTTTTACACCAAAAATTCAACAAATTATGTGAATCAGGGCCGCCTGTTGTTGCATATGAAGAAGCAATCATCGGCCAAATCTCCGGCAATCCGCCCTGGTCAAGTCCGGAATCTTAATTCCAGTTCCAGCTCCGGTTCCACTCCCAGACATGGAAGAATTTACAGCAATTACAGCTTCAGAAATCATCAAGAGGAGATGGAAGAGAAGAAGACGAATAAGAACGGTTCATTTGTTGATTTAATCAAAGCTATATTTACCTGCAACGGCGGTAAACCTGATGAAATTCAACCGCACACTCAACAACCTAGCGAAACGTTATCGTGTAAGTTATATATTGTACTTTCATCTTTCGTGATTAAGTAATTTGTGCTGTTTGTGGTTAATATTGATCTGTTTTGATTGTGATATGATCGAATATTGTTCATTTAAGAGTAAATGAATTGAAATCAAGAAGTGTTAATTCAATTGGATTACTGTAAGTATCCATTTAAGGTCATTTTGAAGGATAAGTTATAATTGTTGGAATGATTAGTACTTTGTCGCTCAAAGGAAAACATGTAGTTGAAGATCAAAATTCACATGTGAAGCATCCTTGTTTTAGAAACTTTTGATGTTACTTCATGTTGTTGTCGTTTCCAGTGCAAAGAGATTCTAAAGATGGATGCTTAAAAAGTTTGTCATTGGGTCACATGTTAAGCGTCATTATTTTTGAAAGTTTTGCCCTCGTTCACATTTGTTATGCTTTCCAATGCCATTACTCGTGCGAATTTCAATGCCAAAAATTGTGTTAATGTATGTCGGAGAGTATGTTATGCTGTTAGTTAAGATTTTAATGAAGGAGACTGATTGGGTTGTGTGGAAAGCCAGAAATGGTGCTATATCTCAAAATGAAAGCCCCAATTGCTATTGAGATCCAAGCTGCAAGTGCACCTAGCGCTTGTTTGGTATGCATCAATGGTCATTACATTCCACGGCGGTTTAGTACAAACCTCATACCATGTAGTGTAATTATCATGGAAAGGAATCACGATTCTCTTGTACCAAATGAGCACTTAGAGAATACTCTGCAGTCAATGGAGAAATGGAGAGGTCTTCTTATCCTCTATAATCCCTAATGGTGTTATATTTGGACAAGATTTGTCTCCCTCTCAATTGATGATTAAGTTCAAGTGCTCAACTTCAGTGGAGCTTACATGGGATTGCTGCAAGCTACAGGTAGTAATATTGCAAAAGATGCATGGAAACTGTTTTTGATTTGAGAAACTGCTCCTTTTTGCAATTCAGTGGGTTTCTGCAGAGCTCTTGCAATTTGTGAAGCTTGTAGACACTTACGCCTTATGCATAGGGAATAACTTCCAAAAATTCATCAAGCTGCCATCTAGTGATGATTACCTCCCCTGGATTCTAGGTGCACTTATGTAGGACATTAGAAATTCACGTAAAAGAATCTTCATTTTCGTGGGTGTCTATGAAAGGGAAAATATTTGCCTGTTGGATTGTCAAAACTCCAGCTAAAGCTTTCTTATATTTGGGTTGGTGTGGAACCCTCCCATCCCTAGACTCCATTATTCTGTTGGATTTCACTGCTCTTCAGACATAGCACTAAATTTTGTCATCCTTCACAAAGAAATGCAAAAAGTTGCTAAACGTGGATAATTGACAAGTGCCTTAAAGGGAACATGTTAGTCGGACCCACAAACATTGATTGAATTGTACAGTGAACTGAAGGATTTTGGTGGTAGGGCTTAACTAGTATATGGAGGAATTGTGCCCGTCTACAATTAATGAAATTAGATTTTCAAGCTTGATAAATCAAAATCTTGGTCCGAACAGTGTCTCTAAGGTCTGAAGTTGTCTATCCTTTAAGATCCAAACAGTCTTGTTCATCTAATTTAATTCAATCAAGAAATGTCTTAAAAACATGAGTTCAATCTTTACAGGAAACTGATACAACATATTAGAATCCCAGAAAGGGAATAGGATTATATGAAAGATTTTAGCCATAGAGAAGGTTTGCAAATAATTAGGGAAAAAGATTGATGATGGCTGCAAAATAAACCCCCTAGTTGGTGTATCCATGAGGTCCTGGCTTTTATAAATGTGACTTACCAAAGAAACTGGGAAAATGACAAACTGCTCCACCATAAAGTACTCACTGATGCTGTTCTGCTGGGGTTGTTTATACTAATCAGTCCTGTCCGTGTTTTGCAGATTCAACAAATTCCTCCGCAAGCAATGGCCAATTCAAGTACTCTGGATCCTCGAGATCTTCCAAAGCCACAGTTGGACAGGACGGGGCGGCTGATTTTTCCTTTGAAGAAATTTATAAAGCAACAGGAAACTTCTCTTCAGCAAATATAATTGGGGATGGAGGGTTTGGTACTGTATACAAGGGAAAATTGAAGAATGGGTCTCTCATTGCTGTAAAACGGGCAAAAAAGGTAAACAATGTTGAAGAAAAACTATGAATCTATACTTACCATGACTGAAAATATTTGTTACCATGACCAATAAAAACATACATATAAAATATTCATATGGCCATAAAGTTGGACCAAATGAAATATTGAAAGCATTTAAATTTGAAGAATGATCATAAATAAAGTTACTTATGTGATCTTTTCTTCTCTCCTATAAAATAAAATTATTATTGAGCTTGTAAGTGCAAACTGATCTTAAGAATCTTTGGCAGAACAATTCTGATCGAGGCTCATCAACTGAGTTCAAAAATGAAATTCTTACCTTATCGAAGATTGAGCATCTGAATTTGGTAAAGTTTCTTGGATATGTGGAGCATGGAGATGAACGAATTATATTGGTTGAGTACATTTCGAATGGAAATCTTCGAGAGCATTTAGATGGTAAATAACAAAACATATAAATCTCAGTTTTTGTACACATTTTTTTGAGCCAATTGCAATTTGATAACCTGTGTTTTTGTTGATTTTGCAATTCTGTTCCCGAGATTGAAAAAATTGCAACTCGGTTCCTAACAGTGTTAAATTTTTTAGGGCAATCCGCAATTTGGTTACCTGAATTTGTATGACTTTCGCAATTTGGTTCCCGACATTGAAAATTGGACAATTCGATTTCTCAATTTGTCATTTTGTTGCAAATTGATACAAACACTAACTTTATGTTAGATTTTAGACGGAGAAGGTGTCATGTGTCATACACATGACGTTCTTAGGGGCACATTCGTCATTTACCTCCCCAATCATTTTATCTCTTCCCCTTTCTAAAACACACAGACGCTCTCTCTCTCTCTCTATCTTCAAACACTCTTTAACTCCGGCGGCCCACCACCTCCTCGCCACCCACATGAGTACCATTCTTCTTCGTCTCCGGCAGTCGGCTTTTCTTCTCTCCCTCGCTGCCTCAGCGGCGGCTCTGATCTTCCATCTCTCTCAACTCCAGTGTCTTCTTTCTACCTTGATTTGAGCCAGATCCACTGAAACCCTAGGTTACACACCATCCTTGACCGACCGATTGTAACAGAATCGACAACGTTGTTCTCCGCAAGCGTCTCTTTTGGCCTAGATCTGAGCCATATGCAACGGAAAACACCATCTTCGTACAACCGAGAGTGTTAACTGTCGACGAAGAAAACGCCATCGCCAACCTCTCTCCTACTCTGTTCATCTTTCCTGGCGGCCAAATCAACGGACCTGACACAAAACAAGCAGTTTTGTTCACTCTTCGCAGCTATGCGATGTTTTAGCAAAGTTCGAACACTTAACAATCTCGTTTAGGGTTTCATATCTCTCGCTTAGGCTCTATTTCCCTTCTCCGGCAAACACAATCAAATCAAGTCGGGAGGCGTGTGTGTGGCGTGGGAGAATGGGAGAGTTATGGTGCAAGGTGAGGCAGGGGGTAGGGAGGGATTTTGAAATTGAGGGAGAAGATGGAGGGGGATTATGTAAATAATGTTTTGCATTTTAGCCTTCATATTATGTTAAATACCTTTAAGGATATTGAAAAGCATTTTCCCCTATGAATTGACTTAGATGCCCCCTTAAAAAGTCATGTGTATGGCACATGCCACCTTCTCCGTCAAAAATCTAACAGAAAGTTAGTTTTTTATCAATTTGCGTGAAAATGACAAAGTCAGGAATCAGATTGTCCAATTTTCAATGTCGGGAACCAAATTGCGAAGGTCATACAAACTTTGGTAACAAAATTGTGAATTGCCTGATTTTTTACAAAAATACAGGTTACCAAATTGCAACAAAATGTAAATGTTAGGAATTGGGGTGCAACTTTTACTTCAATTTGCAACAAACTGTATATGTTCGGAATCGGGTTGCAATTTTTTCAATCTTGGGAATCAAATTGCAAAAGTAACCAAAACACAGGTTACCGAATTGCAAATTGCCCTACATTTGTTTTCATGAATTAGATTCACATGGTTGCAATTTTGCTTCAGGTGTCCATGGAAACGAGCTAGAAATTGGAGAACGTCTGGACATAGCAATTGATGTAGCTCACGCAGTTACCTATCTGCACACATATGCAGGTATTACTTCAGTCACTACTCACCAGTAGTGCATGAAATATTCATAAATCTAATATTTTCTTCTCTTTTGTTTTTAGAGACTCCGGTAATACATAGAGATATAAAAGCATCAAACATCCTCATCACTGAGAAATTCCGTGCCAAAGTGGCTGACTTTGGATTTGCCCGCATGGCTGTGGAAGATTCAGATGCAACTCATATCTCGACACAAGTCAAAGGAACGGCAGGCTACTTGGATCCTGAATACCTTAAGACCTACCAACTTACTGAGAAGAGTGATGTTTACTCCTTTGGGGTATTGCTTGTGGAGCTAGTGACTGGAAGACAGCCAATTGAACCAAATAGACCTCAAAATGACAGAGTTACCACAAGATGGGTTAGTATTTCATGCCATTGAAATTGCAAAAATAAACGTCTCTCTATGGTAAAACCTATTAAGCATATACTGTGGGTTGTTCCGCCTCCAATACTTTAGGCATCAGCCATATGATACCTCTCAGATTCAGTTTTAGTCACGCTGATATATTTTTCTAAGTGGGTCTAAGTCTAACAAAAAAAAAAAAAAAAAAAAAAACTTCCGCTATGAACACTTTTTTTGTCGTTGTAAGATTGGTCACTTTTTCACCTTCGGAAAATGCTATTTCTTAAGACAGCTGTTGTGGGATAAAGATTGATGTCTCGGTCTCATGACCATGTCCCTTGTCTGAGGCACCAAGCACACAGGGACGACCCATAGAGGTGCAGGCTGGGCGATTGCCCAGGGCCCTTGTCCAGCTGGGGTCTAACTTTAGGTCCACCATTATTTACATCACCTGTATTCTTTTAAATAAAAATTAAAAGTGCAAGATTCCTAAACAGTTGAAGCATTGTTAAGATGGTAAGCATGCCTTAAACAGCAATAGAGGTACATGGTTTGAATGTCGGGAGCATGAAATCATGATTTTTAGCTTACAGTGCCTCAAAATATTTTATCATGATGTATATATGTATGTATACAAACTTAAAATGCCTCGTGTATTTGATCTAGAGATACAACAACAAAGCCTTAGTCCCAAAATAAATTTGATCTTGAGATCATAGAATTAAATTCTAAAGTATCATATTTACCTATATATTATTATTGTTATATATGTATATCTACATATATATTATACAATATACTTAAATATTAGGGCCCCAAATATTTATTTATTGATGTATACATCATATATTTCAAAACATTAGCGTCTCACTTACTTTTTATCTATATTCTATACATATATCATAGATTCAAATCATATGGCACCATATATATAATTATATATATATATATATATATATATATATAATTTTTTTTTTTTTCCGAACTCAAAGATAGAAAGCCGTCAGGGCCTATCATTTAGCATCACCCTGGGGACTACAAAACCATAGTGCCCGCCCTGCAAGCACATGCAATATCTCTGAACAATTTCTTTACTCAAACTCAAGTAAAAAATGCTTGAACTCACTAAAAGTGAACATAAAATTCTATAGGCATTCTTGGTTAAAGTCATGGATACCGCGAGACTAAACTTATGTATGAACCAGACCTGAACACAACACGACTCAAGCAGAGTCTCATCTTGAACTTAGTCTTGCTCCGCTAATTAACAGCTCTGCAACCCTTTTTTTTTTTTTAATTTAAAAATGTTGTACAATACGACATTTTGACGACCCATTGATATAAAAAAAAAATCATAATGTGTGCAGGCAATGCATCGACTAAAAGGGGGAGAGGTGGTACTAGCAATGGATCAAAAACTTCGAAGGAATCCTGCATCTCTTTTCGCGGTGGAGAAAATACTCAAACTGGCTCGACAATGCATAGCACCTACAAGACAAATGAGACCAACAATGAAGAAATGTGCCGAGATTTTATGGAGAATCAGAAAAGATTACAACGAGTTATGTCTCCCTAATCCTGCTGCTCCAACCTACTCTGCACAAGTACCTCCAATAGATGCTAAAAAGAATCGTCACGAGTTTTTTGGGATTGACGAAGATAGTGAAACCTATAGATTTCGTTCTGCGTAAGGGATCTAAGATTCCAGGTATAGGTGTATACTAAACACAAGTGTGTATGATTGATTATTTGTTAGTTGTCACTCTTTTGTATCATTCTTTTCTGCGAGAATATGTATATTTTTGTGTGTACAGGCTGTGCTGGAAAGGCAAAATCGATCACTGTTGTGTTATTTACCAAAAATGCTTTGTTCAATGTTATTTTAACAAAAAAAAAAAAAACCCCCACCCAGCTAGGCAGGTTATTTCATAAATCTAAGAATTGTGTATAGTATGTATTTAAAAAGTAAATTTGTATTCATGGTTTATATGTTTGCGGCCATTGTTGATTATACTCAATCCACATTCATTTAGGGTAATACTAAATTTTAAAAATTTTGATTTACAAAAAGATCTGTATTGTATTGATGCAATGTGCATGTTTGCTTTAAACATTTTTAATTAATTAGATTGTGACGAATATACAGTCAATACATCCAATAAAATATCGTTAGCTCAAATATCAATACATCCAATAAAATATTAGCTCAAATATGACCAATAAAAATGTCAATAAAACATTGTTACCTCAATACAACCAATAAAAATGTGGTTTGCTCACTTTGAATATGATGCTGCCTAAAAATAATGATTGGGACTTGGACCAAGGTCAACAGCGGGAAATGATCCAGTAGGCCCAAAGCGAGTCAAGGCCCAAGAAGAATATAGGGATAAAGGTAGCCCAGTTGGGGTTCACTGGAAAAGGTGCCGATAGATGTCCCACTAAGGTCAATGAAAGGGAAAGCCCAAGGAAATATATGCGAGATATTGGTTACTGAAAGATAATTAAGCAAGCCGACATGATAATAGCGTAAAAGGAGAAGGCGAGATATTAAGTCAAGGCGACACAATATCCAGTTATCCATATCCAGCGAGAGATGGCTTTCAACTGGTGCGACTCATAAGAGGCGGCATATAAATATCTACGAAATGGGACCCATAAAACGGTTGGGCATTGGGAAAAGTGATCACGTGTTGTGAGTTTATTCTTTTTGCTAGCCAATGGAATGATGACACATGGACATAGGCATGGAACGTGAGGAGGTCATGTGCGTGGCACGAGGTGAGGAGTATATATATGAGGGATAGTCTTCATTGGCAAGGTACGTACACACCTTCACCCACAAACACTTTTTCATATTGTTCAGATTTATCACCTCGGACAAACACTTATCCTCACGCCGGAGGGGCTTACGCCGGAGTCACCCCCGGCTTAGTTGACGTTTGTGTTTGTGCAGATTTGAAGAAGGACCGGAGCTATCCTATTCCGACTACAACGGTCGTGTTGCCGCTGAGAAAATTTCTGGCAACATCAATTGGTTCCGTTGCCGGGACTGATTTTTCTTCGTCGTTTGAAGGTTCGCCGGCGGTAGGTTAGAAAGTGTGAGGCGAGGTTGGTAGATCTGGGCGATTTGGTGTGTCTTGAGGTTAATTCATTTGGCGTACGGTCAGTTAAGTTTTGTTTGCCATTAGTAGTTTGCGAACTGTGAATCCGTTTATTTTTATTGTGGTTGTTGTTGGGTTGGATTATTGTTCTTATGTTTTTGGGTGAGTCGAAGTTTTTGTGATTTATTGGATGGTTGGATTCAAATTTTTGAATTCAGATTTAAGATGTTGGTCTGGATTGAAAGCTTTGGTATGGATTGAAATTTTTTAGAATTCGTGAAGGTCGATTATAGTTTTTGTTTGAATTTGATTGGTGAAAGGATTTTGGAGTTTCTGGATTTTAATTTGGTTTTATTGACATAAAGTTTTGGGGTTTTTCTAGGTGGATAGTTGGTGAAATCTGGGAATTCAAATTTGGGTTGAAGCGTCTTCAAGTTTCTGGGTTAGATCTTCAAATCTTCGTCAGATTTGCAGATCTTCAAGTTTGAGTTCATAATTTGGTTACGTGGGTGATAAGGAATAACAACATCGGAGAAAGGCGTAGTTGGTCAATAGACAATGACGGGTGGGAGTCTTATCCCGCCTATAGTGATGCAGGATACAAGAATAAACATGATCACCGACTTAGGAGGGTGTGATGACTGGGAGGAAACTGAAAGTATGAGGAATAAGTCGGCGATCATTATTATTGATGAAAAGGCGGAAGATGTAGTTTTGCGAGAAAGAGATGATGAGCGAGATACAGAGATAGAGATGGTGGAAGAAAGATCAGAAGGAAATTTGATGGCAATGATTGCAACGCGAGCTGAAATGGCCTGGTCAAGATCTGCAGAATTTGTGAAAATGAAGGAACCCCTTATTGAGGAAATAATGGATTCAGATAGTGAGGAGTGTGATGAAGAGATTATAGTAGAAACACCTGAAGGTGTGTCATTGGTCGAAAGAGATAAGGGGGAGAGCGGCGACAAAGGTGGTAAGGGATGTGTCATTAAGAGGAAGGCGACAGAGATGAAGGTAGATACGTTACAAATGCGAGATAAGCCGGATATTCAGGCGGCAGAGGAATTAGAGAAGATAATTGTTAATGATGAATATCCGGAGCAGAAAATAAAAATTGAAAAACAGTTGGGAAAGGATGAGCGGAATAAGTTGGTTAATTTTTTGCGGAATAATACTGATGTGTTTGCTTGGAAGCCTGAAGATATGCGTGGCATAGATGAAAATGTCGCCCTTCACTGTTTGAACGCTGATCCAAATGTAGAGCCCTTTAAACAGAAGGTGAGATATCTTTCTGCGGAAAAGGAGAAGGCGGTAATTGGGGAAGTTGAGAAGCTATTAAAGGCAGGAATCATTGAAGAAATTACTTATCCAGTTTGGCTAGCTTGCCCAGTTATGGTGTTGAAGGCAAACAAGAAATGGCAGATGTGCATCGACTTTACAGACCTGAATACAGCTTGCCCTAAAGATTGCTATCCCTTGCCAAAAATTGATAAGTTGGTGGATTCCATTGCGGGGCATAAAGTTTTTAGTTTTATTGATGCGTACTCAGGGTATCATCAAATTAAAATGCTTGAAGAGGACAAGGCCAAGACAGCGTTTAGAACCCGCATTGGCAACTTTTGTTATAAGATGATGCCTTTTGGCTTGAAGAACGCTGGGGGGCAACGTATCAGAGGATGGTGAATAAGGTATTTAAGTCACAGATTGGGAGAAACGTAGAAGCCTACATTGATGACATGGTGATTAAGACCAAGGAAGAGGATCATTTGGCGGACCTCGTTGAGACATTTGGTAATTTAAGAAAAAATTCTATGAAGTTAAATCCCAGCAAATGCACTTTTGGAGTTACAGCGGGAAAGTTTTTAGGATTCTTAGTAAACCGCCGCGGTATAAAGGCAAATCCGGAAAAGATCCAAGCTTTAATAGATATGAAGTCGCCCAGAACGACCCAAGAAATTTAAAGGTTGAACGGTAGGGTGATAGCCTTGGGGCGATTTGTGTCGCGGTCGGCTGAAAAGTGCTTGCCATTTTTTAAGGTGTTGAAAGGGGATCAAAAGTTTTCTTGGGATGAGAAGTGCGAGGAAGCTTTTCAAAGGGTAAAGGAATATTTGGGAAAGCCGCCAATTCTATGTAGCCCTGAAGAAGGCGATCATTTGTATGTCTATCTTGTGGCCTCGGATCTCGCAGTTGCGGCAGTATTGATAAAGGAAGATGGCGGCATACAGAAGCCGGTGTACTATGTTTCAAAAGCCTTGAGTGAAGTGGAGGCGAGATACTTTAACGCGGAGAAACTGGCTTATGCTCTGGTAATTGTGACTCGGAAGTTGAGGGCCTATTTTCTATCTCACCCCGTCACTGTATTAACCGATGCCCCCTTGAGGAAGATTTTACAGCAACCTGACTCAGCGGGAAGGCTCCTCAAATGGTCGATTGAGTTGACAGAGTTCGACATTCAGTATGAAGCGAGAAAGGCCATTAAGGCACAGGCTCTAGCAGACTTCATTCTTGAAACTTCATTTACTTATGAGAGGGAGGAGATAGAAACTCAGGGGGCTAAGAAAAGGAAGGCTAAGTCGCAGGATCCTGAAGCCGAAGAAGAACGAGAAAGACCAGCAGGTTGTTGGGAGTTGTATGTCGATAGGTCTTCCGCTAAAGACAAAGGAGGAGATGGAATATCGCTGAGTTCACCGGAAAAAGATTGTACATACGAGAAAGCCTTAAGATTCAAGTTCAATATGTCGAACAATCAAGCAGAATATGAAGCACTGGTGGCGGGGTTGGAGCTATGTCGGGATATAGGGGTTAAGCAAGTAATAGCCCATTCTGATTCTCAATTAATTGTTAACCAGGTGAAGGGCATATATGGGGTGATGAATCAAACTTTGGCAAAGTATTGCGACATGGTAAGACATATTTTGCTAAGTTTCAGTTATTGGGAGTTAGTGCAGATTGATAGTGAGAAGAATGAACGTGCTGACATGCTGAGCAAGGCCGCCTGCGACAAAATTGAAGAATTGCCCAAGAAAATTGCGGTAGAGTTTGTGGAAGAACCAGCATACGATAGGCCTTTGATTATGGAGGTAGAAGTAGGCGAGAAAGATTGGGTTTGCGAAATGAAGGATTATTTGGAAAGGGAATAGTTGCCCCAGGATGAAGACATGGCGAAAATTATTAAGAAAATGTCGCCAAGATTCACAGTGCAAGACGGGATATTATATCGTAAATCTTTCTCACGACCCTTAATGAGATGTGTTGAGCCGAGTAAAGTGGATAATGTCTTATTTGAGGTACATGAAGGAGTTTGTGGCGGTCATCCAGGAGCAAGAACATTGGCCAATAAAATAATGTTCCATGGATATTACTGGCCAACGTTGAAGAAGGATGCAGAAGAGTACGTAAGGAGATGTGATCGGTGCGGCGACACGCCAATATCCCTAGGCGACTGCGACAGGCGAACACCTATTATAGCGGCTTGGCCCTTTGATATGTGGGGGATTGATCTTATAGGGCCTTTTCCCAAAGCCAAAGGAGGAGCTCAAATGGTGGTGGTAGCTGTTGATTATTTCACAAAATGGACGGAGGCCAGGGCATTAACTTCTACTACTGAGGATCAGATAATTAGATTCATAACGGAGGAGATACTTTGTCGACATGGAATGCCGCGAGCAATTGTTTCGGATCATGGGCCGCAATTCAGGAAGAAGTTTCATGGTTTTTGTTCGAATTTGACTATCCAAAATTGGCAATCCGCAGTTTATAGGCCGCAGTGTAATGGACAAGTGGAAGCAGCCAACAAACAAGTCCTTGAAATTTTATGCAAGAATATAGAGAAAAGGGGAGGAGCTTGGTTGGAAGAATTGTCTACCGCCCTATGGTATGTCAGAACGACGGTGAAGGGATCAACAGGAGAGACAGCGTTTGCATTAACTTATGGCTCCGAAGCAATGGCTCCCGCAGAAATGGGTCTGCCCACTCATAGAGTGACCTATTATGACGAAGTGATGAATGGCGACAGAAGGTGTAGCGAGTTAGATCTATGTGATGAGAAGAGGCTTAGAGCGAGATTGAGGATGATCAATTATAAGCAAAGGATGAAGGCTCAGCACGACAAAAGGGTGAACAAAAGGTCATTCTGTGTAGGGGATTGGGTGCTGAGGAGCCGCGAAATTAAGGGAGCAACGGCGGGATTCACCAAGTTAGATCCAAAATGGGAGGGTCCCTTTCAGATCGCCAAGATTGTGCGAGAAGGAACGTACCATTTGAAGGAGGAGGGCGTTAAAGATGTACCAAATGCGTGGAGCGTAGATCATCTCAAGCGATATTATCATTGAAAAGATAAAGGTAATTTGTCTATTCAAAGTTATTCTTATGAGAATCTGTTTAAAGATAATTTTGATGAATATATGAAGTTTATTCATGAATGAAAAGTTATACAGATTATGAATGCTTTGAATAAAATAGAAATATCTTGAATGAAATTTTACACATGTCGTGAGTATTTTGAATAAGAAGGAAAACATGAGTTAATGGCTCAAAATTGTTTTGCTTTTATTATACTTTGCTCTATAATAATGTTCATAAGTAAGTCGCTAAGAGTCAAGTTGCCTAAAGGCAACTTCACTTTTTCGATGGGAGTATATGTATACGATGATATCGCACCAAAGGTAAGAAAGCAAAGAGTTTTTTGATGAATTATCAAAACAATTTTGATGAATTATTGAAACAAATTGATGAAGAAAAAGAGAAAAGAAAAGTAAGCCGCAAAGTATCACAAAAGAGAAAGTCTCCGGACTATAAACAAGAAAGTCTTCGGACTATAAACACGAAAGAAAGTCCCATCTCGCCTGTATGGCATGTATATGGATGCGACTATAAACAGGAAAGAAAGTCCCATCTCGCCTGTATGGCATGTATATGGATGCGACTATAAAAATGAGAGTCTACGGACTATAAAAATGAGAGTCTACGGACTATAAAAATGAAAGTCTACAGACTATAAAAAGGAAAAGTTTAAGGACTATAAACGAGAAAGTCTATCCCGACTATAAACGGGAAAGTCTATACCGACTATAAACGAGAAAGTCTATACCGACTATAAACGAGAAAGTCTATGCCGACTATAAACAAGAAAGAAACCCATCTCGCCTAAATGGTATGTAAAGATGCGGCATATATGGAAGGAAGCACATCTCGCGTAAAGGGTATGTAATGATGTCACGAAAAGGGAAGTAAATGTATTTCGCTGGAAAGACATGGAAAGATATAAATTAAGGAAGAAAGGTATTTGTTGTTTTTAAGGCAAATTAAGAATGTGGAGGCACAAAATAAAGAAATTATTCTAAGTAAGGATTACGAAAAAAGCAAAAGAGAAACAAAGATCAGCGACAATGTGAGTTGCGTTGTATGCACTGTAAGTAAAGTCGCCTAAAGACGACTTCACTTTTTCGATGGGAGTATAAGTATGGAGTACCTGTCATGCAAAAAGGAGATTTTTGATGAACTATCAAAACAAAACAAAAAAGCAAAAGCAAGATATGATAATGAAGTAAAGCATAAAGATAGAAGGGGCAAGCACGAAGGCCGCAAATATACATTGTTTAAAGGCACACAGGCCCCAAATAAAATAAAGTAAGTTGTTTAGCCACTAGGGCAAGTTACAAAAGTTGTTCAAAATAAGCTAAATACTAAAGCAGAATCAAGTTGAAGCATTTGGTTCATCAGTGGGCGCGGGTTGAGTGGAGCTTGAGGCAGCAAGAGCGAGAGCTTTCGCATCATCCAAAAGTTTGTGTTTTTGTTCTAATTGGGCGTTCCATAAAGGAAGGACATTTGGTACTTGGATAGGAGAGGGATCCCAAATCGCTTTTCCAAGTAAGGCATCTTCTTCCGCCAGGTCATTAAGTTCATCAGCTGAGAAAGGAACCATGGGATGTCCGCGGCGGCATACTTCACTAAAAATTGGCTCCGAGCCCCAGTGGGCAAGCCACTCAATTGTGATGGCGGGAATTTCGAAAGCATCAGCAGCAGCAGCCCGCAGGACTTGTAAGGAAGTTTGATCGCCAATATCAAGGAGGTCTTCTTTAAGCTTGGCAACATCGTTATTTAGAGAAGTGTTTTCAGCAATCTTACCTGTCAGTTCTTCCCGCAACTTGGCTATCTCGCCTTGAAGAATTTGAGTATCAGCAACATGAGTCTTCTTTAAAGTCTCATTGTCGCTCAGAAGCTTGGCGGCATTATCCTTGACAGAATTGATTTCAGCAGTAGCCTTGTTGAGGTCAAGTTTGGCGGCACTAAGTTCGGTGTTGGCAGTTTCAAGTTGATTCCGTAAAGTGGATAAGTCAGTCTTCAATTTATCTTGCTCTTCTCCCATGGTGGCAATGGTAGCATCCCGCCTACCCAATCTTCCGCGAAGGGTCTCTTTATCTTTCCTTAGAAACTGATTTGAGAGATCCAAAGTTTTGTTGTCCTTGGTAAGGCGAGTGATTGTCTCGCTCATTCCCATGATGGAAGATCCAACCTAAGGGAAAATAAAAAGTTGAAAACAACTATAAACAAAGTTTAAAGCAAGTAAGGAAAGGAAAAATAACGTACCAATGAGAGATGAATGCCGGCTTGGCAGGTGGCATGATCCACATCCATTCCAGTCACATTCCGCACTTGAATGGGATCGCTGACGCGAATCAAAGCTGAATGTCCAAGCAAACTCTCCTCAACTCCACGGTTTTCCGTGATCAATCCTGTCAAGCGGGGAACGTTAGCAGCTTCCTGGCTCAGTTCATGAAGTCCATCAAAATCAGTAGGCATCTCAAAAATCTTCTTGGAGCCAGCGGGGAACAGGGAGACTGCCAGAAATAGATGGGTCGGGTGGAGTTGGGGGAGAACTAGAAACATTTGTCGTTTGGCGCGGCTATCCGGGTTGGTAGGTTTAGCCTTGCCTTTGGGTTAGAAGGACCTTGGGATTTTTCCCGAGCAATCTCCTCAGAATCAGTGCCGTCAAGTATATGGGTAGAAGAAGGTCAGTAGGAAGAGCTTGGAGAGAAGCATCGCGGGTAAGAGCTAGCCTTTGTCTTCGCTTGTCTGTATCCCGGTTGGCAAGTTGGCGACTTTCCATGGATTTGGCTCGATGATCTGGAAGCCAAGAAAAGAAAATATAAAGTTAAAGCTATTCGAATATAAGTAAATTTGAACGGAAGAGAAGATTAAAAAGGGACATACAATTAACGACATTCATAGCGGGACAATTACGGGTACCCTTGCATGACAGACACTCGTGGGCATATTTGTTGTTCGTATGTCGCTCCCAGCCATCAAAGTTGGTATGAATTATTGGAACTCGCGGCGGGGAAACGGGCAAGTTATCTGCTAATCCGACTTGATCAAGAAGAGATCTATCTCGCAAAATACCCCTCCAGGAAATAAGAGGTTGGGGCGTGTTATCAGGAGAATCAGCAGGAAGGGTAATGAGGGCGCGGATGGCGGCACAAAGGGAATTATCGCCAACTACCGAAGCATCACGGGTTTCAATGTGGGGTTTAATTGCATCAAGATCAGCGGGATGAGACCATCCAACGCGAGAAAGAGCGAAAAGTGGGTCACTCAGCCACTTATGAACTTTGGTAGGCAAAGGGGTAAGAATTTTGGGGCCTTGATGGTATTGAAGAGATAGGCGGGTTTCTTCTATGTCGTTGTCAAGTTTGGTGGTTTGTTTGTATCCTTTGAAAAGGCTAACTAAAGCTGTAACGGTGGGTTCTCTTCTTAAGGCGCGACAAATAGTAATGAAAGAGGTAATGATCCTAATGGCATTGGGATGAATCTCAGTAATCATGGCCTGGGCTTTATATAGAACTTCACATAGAAAAGGATCAAGGGGAATCCTAAGGCCAACCTTAAGTTGTGAAGGAAAGATAAATATACCATCTCGCATTTCTCGCAGATGGGCAAGGGAAGTACTTCCTTGGTAATCAGAAATATGGTATATAGAACGGTCTATATGATAGAATCTGTGCCAATCAGTGATGGGGTTTGGAATGAGAGAGCTTGTGTCAGGAGCGAGAGAAGATCCCACCTCAGCATGAGCGGGATTGATAAAGAGGTTACCTTCAGCCAAGTTCAGATTTTGGACTCTTGTAGGAGGAGGATTGTTTGACGTTGCTGCGGGAGAGGAAGTTCCTTGATTAGCCATCTCGCATGAATCACTGGAAGAAGAAGAAGAAGAAAGAATAGATTTATAATGCATCCTACGTTTGGAAAAAGGGTCAGCGACACAGTGGGATTCAGATGAGTCGCTTAAGTTGGGGTCATATTTATCTTTGATAAATCGGACCAGTCCTTTGTGGGAAGTAAAAATATGGGACATAGGGGCTGAAAGGGGAAGAAAAAAGCGGCCTTGGACTTCAAGAGAGTCAATCAATGAGGGATCCATTCTATGTTCAACTAGAAACCTAACTATATCAGCCTTGGACAATCTCGCCCAAGTAGATCGCAGGCGCCTGTATAAGTCGCCTGAAACTTGACAGCTCTCATACCTAACTAGCTTAGTACAGTTCTTATATCTCGCCATGAAGGGTAATTTGGGAAAAATTGAGAAAATACGGAAAAAGAAGGAATAACAATAAGAGTAAAATGTTGGGGAAAAATGAAAGATCAAAATGTAAGGATTTAAAGAATATGAAGGGTTTTTAAAGAAGATTACCTGGTAAAGATGAAGGCAGTCGGAGAAGATGAAGAATCGCCGAAAAATATGGACGGAATTCTGGAAAACGAGGAATGGGGCTCCAAAATCAATCTCAAATGGTAAATAGAGGACGGAATGGGATTTGGGAAGTAATTTTATGATCAAATCTAGAAAAGAACGGTGGAAACAAGAGGACAGTTCGTCGGAGTCAAGGTTCGAGTTCGCCGGAATTTGGAGTGAGAGCAAGAGGGTAAAAATGAAATTGGTAATAGGAATGGGAATTTATATGAGAGAAATTTGGGAACTGATTGAAGTGACGGTTAAAATGAAAAATTTAAAATTTTCCCTCTTATTTGGCACGATTTCCAAATGACGGCACATTGAATTTTAGGGGCTCACCAGGGAGGTGACACGTATATAAATAGGATTTATTTAGCATTCAGGCTTCGTGAAGAAGGAATTGTAGGCCGCGGAAGAGCGAGATAATGAGCATCAAGTTTTTGGCGAGACCATAAATGAATCTGCCTCAAACTTAGGGGCTTCTGATGCTGCCTAAAAATAATGATTGGGACTTGGACCAAGGTCAACAGCGGGAAATGATCCAGTAGGCCCAAAGCGAGTCAAGGCCCAAGAAGAATATAGGGATAAAGGTAGCCCAGTTGGGGTTCGCGGAAAACGGTGCTGATAGATGTCCCACTAAGGTCAATGAAAGGGAAAGCCCAAGAAAATATATGCGAGATATTGGTTACTGAAAGATAATTAAGCAAGCCGACAAGATAATAGCGTAAAAGGAGAAGGGGAGATATTAAGTGAAGGCGACACAATATCCAGTTATCCATATCCAGCGAGAGATGGCTTCCAACTGGTGCGACTCATAAGAGGCGGCATATAAATATCTACAAAATGGGATCCATAAAACGGTTGGGCATTGGGAAAAGTGATCACGTGTTGTGAGTTTATTCTTTTTGCTAGCCAATGGAATGATGACACGTGGACATAGGCATGGAACGTGAGGAGGTCATGTGCGTGACACGAGGTGAGGAGTATATATATGAGGGATAGTCTTCATTGGCAAGGTACGTACACACCTTCACCCACAAACACTTTTTCATATTGTTCAGATTTATCACCTCGGACAAACACTTATCCTCACGCCGGAGGGGCTTACGCCGGAGTCGCCCCCGGCTTAGTTGACGTTTGTGTTTGTGCAGATTCGAAGAAGGAGCCGGAGCTATCCTATTCCGACTACAACGGTCGTGTTGCCGCTGAGAAAATTCCTGGCAACATCAGAATCCTTATCTATTTTTGTAAACTTCCTTATTTATTTATTTTATCCATATTTTTGTAAAACTTTTTCCCCTTGCATTGCCATTCATTTTAACCGTTATATTATTCATATTTACTTTGTACTCACTTTTGTGGAGTTATATAAACTAGTTTACTGTGGCTTGTTTTTTTTTTCCTTTTCGCCACTAACCTGTAAGTAGCCTGTCAAAAACACCCACATATTCTGTAAGTGAGGCTCCGTTAGTTTTGACGTAAAATATTTTTCAGAAAATGTCTTTCAAAAAATGTTTTTCTGTAAAATATTTTCCTGTAAAATATTTTTTTGTAAAATATTTTACTTAGAAAGGGCGTAAAATTATTTTCCGAAAAATGTTTTACTTAGAAAATGTTTTACTTAGGACTAGAACAGTAAATCATTTTACTTAGGAATACTTAGGAAGGACGTAAAATATTTTTCGAAAAACGTTTTCTTCATTTTTCGAAAAACAACCAAACACCGAAAAACGAGTTATTTTACGAAAAATATTTTCCGAAAAACTACCAAACAAAGATAAATGTTTTACAATTTTCCAGAAAACAACCAAACAACGAAAAACGAGTTATTTTACGGAAAACATTTTCCGAAAAATGTTTTACGGTGAAACAAACGGGGCTAAAGAGGAAACAAAAGCCTTAAATAAAATTACAGAGTACCTAGAAGCTTCTACATAACAGTAATAACTAGTACAAAGCAACTCTTAACAAAACGTGTCCATAAACAACAATCACATTCCTGATGTCAACATAAACCCTGGGCCCATCTATCGAGAAGGTGAAGGTGAAGGTGAAGGGGAAGTAGACCTTGGAGTATCAGACCTAGACACAGACCTAGAACTTGGGCTTGCACTTCGGCTCCTCGAAGAACAACTATCCCTCGAGTACCCTCTCCTATAAGATCGTCCACCACGAGAGATGCTCTTTCTCATACTTCTCCTTGGTCTAGGTGACACACTACGGGAATAGCTCCTCCTTGAACTCCTCCTTGGAGGGGAAACACTTGGAGAATAACTTCTCCTGTGTGAACGAACCGGAGAGATACTACGAGAATAACTTCTCCTGTATGAGCAAATCGGAGATATACTACGAGAGTAACTTCTTCTCCGGAAATACCTCCTCGGGCTGGGAGAGATGCTTCGAGAAACAGATCGATCGCGTCTGCTGCTTCTGTAGGGTCTGGCCCGGCTTCTTCTGTAGTAACGAGTATCAGGGGTATAAGACCGCCTGCTCACTGGTGATCTGCTGTAGGGGGAGGTAGACCTTGAGTATGACCGTCCACGACTGTAGGATCTACGACCCCGGCTGTAGTAAGGGGAGTATGACCTGCTCCTGCTCCTGTTCCTGTCCCTTTCAGGAGAACTCCAAGAACGGCTCCTGGAGTAGGGTGAGTAGCTCGGAGATCGACGGCGACGTGCTATAAGATGAAAATGGAAAATTAGAGACATGGTAGAACAAAACTCAGATAACTCAAGTCCAATTGTACAAACATGACCCAACTTACCACAGAGACATGGTAGAACAAAACTCAGATAACTCAAGTCCAATTGTACAAACATGACCCAACTTACCACGGGCAGTCTTAAGCCCAAGGTATCTTCCTGGAGTTGGTGTTCTACCCCTCCGCCTGCGTGCCTGCAGGAATAAACATTAGCATGAGATCACGAAATCTGGTATCCTTGGATAATAATATGGTAGATAAAGCCAACAATGCTTCCGTTATACGGATGTGAATAATGCAATGCTAAAGTGCAAGAAAAGTAGAGGAACGCAGGGCATACAACCCTCTGGGTTTAGTCTGAATTTTGCTTGAGTTTGATTTGATTTGTTAATTTTGACTTTGGTGAAGAGCTGCTACACACAGCTACCTGCAGCTAAACAAAACTTCACGCGAAAAGAGGCAAACGAGTTTCAAACTCATATTACTAGATAATGAACTGTAAATGATATTCAGTTCGCAAGAACAAAAAAAAAAATTAACAAAAGAGATATACAGAAATAGTATACCTTCTCCACCGTGATGACACGCCCTTCAAGAACAGAACCATCCAAGTACTTGATGCAACTATTAGCCTCTTCAACGTTGGACATTGTTACAAATCCAAATCCACGGGATTCTCTGGTCCATGGGTCAACCACAAGGTGAACATCTTCAACCTGACAACGCAAGTTTTTTGTTAGCAAGCGCCGAAAACACCATTTTACAAGAAAATATACAAGATGCAACCATTAAACTTTGCAAAGGGATATGTTACTCCTCTAATACCAACTTTGTACAATCAAGTAATTTAAGGCAAAGAGCTTCTGGCATTACCTTTCCCTCAGCTGAGAAATGCTTCTCAATATCTCTCTTCGAGATTCGGGGTGATAACCCTGTCACATACAGGTTATTTCCAGGATTTTCAACATCACTTGAATCACAGCTCCTGAATATGCCATTTACCAAATCAGGAACTTTAGTAAAACAAACTGTAGGCAAGCACAATTCCAGGGTGTGCAGGAAAACCAAAATAATTGGACAAAATGATTAAGTAACACTCACCGACTCCTGGACATCGACCTGGACCTTGAGACAGATCTGTAGTGGCGCTTGTGGGGTGAAGGGGAGGGGGAATAACTAACATCAAAAAAAAAAAAAAATGTGAGCAGTTTACATTATCAAGATATTACAGTATTTAATACTGAATGAGGCCTAGAACCAATACTACATCATACCTTGACCTCCTGGAGTAAGACATCTGAAAATCAGTAAAAATATAATGAAAAAAATTAGGAATCAATTAAATTATTTGTTAACTAGCAAAACCTTCAGCGTGGTAATAAACCATACAGAAATGAGTAAGATAACCACAACTTAAAATATAAGGATCATTCATCTTGGATAAACAACAGCATAAATATCGACAAACGCATATCATCGTGAACCAGATCAAAATACATATTATTATTTCTATTTAAGAATCTGCATGACTAATAAGGCCACAAGCATCGGCAAAGACAAGTAAAGGGTTATTTGAACCCTTTGATTTTGGAGAATGTCTATTTTGACACCTTCAAAATATTTTTAAAAAAATGACTTTATAATGATAAGATTAAGAGTAGGTCTTGGGAAAAACTGGTTTTCTCAAAATTTTATGAAAAAACTAGTTTTCAGCACTGTTCATCAGTCTTATTAGTTAAACATAGCTTTTAAAAACTAAAAAACTAGTTTTTCACAAGATTTTGATTAAGATTGATGGATTTATACATATGACCACTTAAATTTAAATAAATTTAGCATTAAAATATTATTTTGACACTATTATTATATGATAAATTTGGATACCCTAATTATAATATCCATTCCCGGAGCAATCACACCATTTCTAAAAGTTGTGTCTTCGCCACTGCAGCAGAAGAGAAGACCACGAATAGTTTTTTAAACAGAATTCTTCAAAGTCAAATCAGAAACACATGAATGTCCGGATCATCATATCAGAATAAAAATCAACAAACTATCCAATAAATTTTAAACAAATCTATACGAAATATATTTCTAACAACACAGCAACAACGACCACCATGTTCATCAAAACAAAAATTGAAACATCATCCAAAATAACAAATTTAGGAAAAATATTAACCGTAATTAAGAACTCACCGGAAAGATTTGACACGCAGATGACGGAAGCAAGTTGAAGGAATTGATCTAACGAATCGCCCGATCAGTATGGATTAACTCGTTATGGGTTATCTCGATTTATCTTGAAACGAAATGAAATGACAGGTGGAGGGTAGTTTATATACTGATGAGAAAAAGAGAAGCTTCTGGATCAACGGACGCGAGTGGGTATTCAAATTCAGTTGAATTTGTCCTAAACGCACCGTTTTTTGCGGTATGAGTTTGAGAAAAGTACCTTTTCCGATTCTTAAACTATTTTAATTGGGACATTTTAGTCCTTGAACTATTTTCTAAGTCTTTTTCATCCTTGAACTATTTTAATTGGGATCTTTTAGTCCTTCCGTTAAAATTTTCGTCCATCAACCGTTAATTGGGACCTTTTCATAAAGAAAGCGTTCTATACTTTGATTTTCGTAAAGAAAGAGTTCTATACTTTGGGACGGAGAAGTAAAAAAAAATATAAAAAATTTGGACAAATTTTTTCTTGAATTTGAACCTTCATATTTATTGACAAATTTTTTCTTGAATTTGGACGTTGATAATTGCAAGTGTAACATACAATTCGTTTGCTAAACTCGATCCCTGCAACCACGAAAGGCGTAACACCAGCTGCATAATTAACCCTAAATCAATTCCCAGATTACAAATGACTACTTAATTTATAATCATAAACAAAAACAATTGAATTAAGGTTACCTAAAGTGCCGACGACTATTTGCCAGGTGATTTCTCCCTGAACTGGGTCGGAAGTAACAGAGGAAAGCTCTTCGACGACGGTGATTCGGCCGATTAACCGCTTGTTTCCGGTTAAAATATTAGGTCTGGAGGAAGTGCGGGAATAGGCTGATTTGTCCAAATTTTAGTATTATTTTTTTTTACTACTCCATTCCAAAGTATAGAACGCTTTCTTTACGAAAAGGTCCCAATTGACGGTTGATGGACGGAAGTTTTAACGGAAGGACTAAAAGGTCCCAATTAAAATAGTTCAAGGATGAAAAAGACTTAGAAAATAGTTTAAGGATTAAAATGTCCCAATTAAAATAGTTTAAGGACCAAAAAGTTACTTTTCTCCTCATTTTTTATTTGATCTTCTATCAGTGATTTTGATTCTAAATCGGAGATTGGTGTTGATGTTCTGAGAGTTTGAATTTAATGAAATGGGTTTGTTGATTTTTTTTGTCGATTGTTGAAAAATCGAAAAATTGGTGTTTTGTTATGAACATGATGATGGTGGTGAAGCGGGCTGGGGCAGCTGCCATGGTCGTGAGCCGATGGTGATGGTAAACTGAAGAAGAGGCAAGAGATACTCTTGAACATTAAACTAATTTAGTAATTTGATTAAAATAAAATGGAAAAATATTAATTTAATAGAATAAAATTATATTTAAAAATTAAAGATAATCCATTTAAATAATTGTCATCTTTATATTTCTATTTAAAAATCGTATTTGACCCATTTATATTTGTGAAAAATATACTTAGGGTCAATTGTTTAACTTTATACATTTTAACCCTTTATTCTTTGTAAATTATTTTTTATTTTTAGCAATTAATACTACTCTCTCCGTCCCAATAAAAGCTTCACTAATTACCCAAAAGGGCGTTCTGTTAGAAGCTTCACCTTTCCTTTTTTGGTAAAGAATTTTTACTATTTCCTCCACTCATTCTCTCTCCTACATTATTTTAATACTCACAACACCATTATAATTTACTATTCCCTTCACTAATTCTCTCTCCTATTTTCAAATTACACTCACAACATTTTTTTTCCCTATCATTTCCATAATTTGCGTGCCCACCCAAAAGGGTGAATCACTTATTAGGACGGAGGGAGTATAATAAATATTCTTTAAGATTCATAGTTTAATACATAACGTCATAAAATAATATACAAAATAAATTAGTGAAATAATATACAAAATAAATTAGTGAGAGTGCTTAAAATAAAATTAGTGACAGATAAAATATCATTTATTATTTAATTTAAATAGTTATTTCAAAATTTACACTTTCCTCTCCTTATGTATTCAAAACTTTCGATCATTGTTTTAATTGCTTGCTTAGTAAGCTCCACGTAGGACAAAAGGTGACAACTTGGTGCCAGCTCAAGGGGATTTAACGAATTATTAAACGCTCGTTAATTGGAGGGACTACATCATCCTTAAAACGATAGGTCAATGATGAAAAGACAAAAAAAAAATTGTTTAGGGACGAAAGGGTAAAACTTAAAGTACTTTAGGGACGAAAATGATACTTTTCTGAAATGCATACAGTGGGATTCGAACCAACGGACAACCAAAAGGCTAGCACTTTACCCACTGAAATTGACAAATTATTTGATTAAGTGGGTGCAGTTGCATCCAATTGCATCCAATATAGTAGACATAAGTCCACTGCCTTAGAAATCAACTAAACTCCCTCAAGTCTCAGTCCCGCACCCCGCCTTACCCACTTCCATAATACAGGAGAGAAGCGGTTGTGGGTCCACACCAAACCATCACCTTCTTCATAAAACGGCCAAACACCACCACCTCTTTTTCCTATCCAAAAGTCACTACGACACTACCATTAACCAAAGATTCATAAACAATCTGAAACAAGCCCTAAAATTCACAAACTTGAATAACCTATTTGAATCTCAAATCGCTAAAATTAAAACATCTGCATCAAGTTTTATTATTCTATCTATCTAGTTGATTTTTCATCGTTTTTGCCATTGATTGACCAACCTTAGCTTAATAACCTTGAAGTTGCCAACCAATGGCACTCCATCACGACAAAAGGACAAGATTTAGATGATCAATGACAGAGATGATGGTGGAAATAAAGATGATTCATTAAGGCATAAACCACAAAGGTAAGTTTCAAAAGTTGGGAGTATAATCAATACAGGAATTCTTTAGCCTCCACTGATGGGAGGAATGATAGCCAATTCATCTTTATTCTTAACAGTTGCAGACTCCGTAGTGTATTCCTCATTCAAAGCCAGGACCAGGCACCCACGGAGCTCATCCAAGCTTGGAAACTTGGCAATAAGCTTGTTCAAGCAATCGTGGGTACATTGCTACCGAAGGCACCTCCAATGACATATCATTCAAGCCAGTTAAGTCTCTAGCTCTAGCAAAGAACAGTACCTTGATTTCAACAGATGAATTTTCATTCTCGATTTTGCCGGCCTCCATTTGTTTTTCGGGGGCTCCACTCCGAGAGAGGAATCCCTGAGTGAATTTATTGCAACCTGTTTAGCACAATAAGCAACACATGAATTTGAGCGTAAAGGTATGGCAACCTAAAGAATGCAAAAGATAGCAAAAGATATTACTACGTATTAGTTCAAATCAAATATCGGTATGCACAATAGTGTATGGCTACACTTGTTGTACTCTACGGAGCATTGGAATCAAGGATGAGGAACCTCTTTAGAATGAAGCTTCCGTCCTCATTTCTCAAACCATTAGCTAATTAAAATCAACAAACCCATTTGAACCCTTTGATTTTGGAGAATGTCTATTTTGACACCTTCAAAATATTTTTAAAAAAATGACTTTATAATGATAAGATTAAGAGTAGGTCTTGGGAAAAACTGATTTTCTCAAAATTTTATGAAAAAACTAGTTTTCAGCACTGTTCATCAGTCTTATTAGTTAAACATAGCTTTTAAAAACTAAAAAACTAGTTTTTCACAAGATTTTGATTAAGATTGATGGATTTATACATATGACCACTTAAATTTAAATAAATTTAGCATTAAAATATTATTTTGACACTATTATTATATGATAAATTTGGATACCCTAATTATAATATCCATTCCCGGAGCAATCACACCATTTCTAAAAGTTGTGTCTTCGCCACTGCAGCAGAAGAGAAGACCACGAATAGTTTTTTAAACAGAATTCTTCAAAGTCAAATCAGAAACACATGAATGTCCGGATCATCATATCAGAATAAAAATCAACAAACTATCCAATAAATTTTAAACAAATCTATACGAAATATATTTCTAACAACACAGCAACAACGACCACCATGTTCATCAAAACAAAAATTGAAACATCATCCAAAATAACAAATTTAGGAAAAATATTAACCGTAATTAAGAACTCACCGGAAAGATTTGACACGCAGATGACGGAAGCAAGTTGAAGGAATTGATCTAACGAATCGCCCGATCAGTATGGATTAACTCGTTATGGGTTATCTCGATTTATCTTGAAACGAAATGAAATGACAGGTGGAGGGTAGTTTATATGCGATGAGAAAAAGAGAAGCACGGATCAACGGACGCGAGTGGGTATTCAAATTCAGTTGAATTTGTCCTAAACGCACCGTTTTTTGCGGTATGAGTTTGAGAAAAGTACCTTTTCGATCCTTAAACTATTTTAATTGGGACATTTTAGTCCTTGAACTATTTTCTAAGTCTTTTTCATCCTTGAACTATTTTAATTGGGATCTTTTAGTCCTTCCGTTAAAATTTTCGTCCATCAACCGTTAATTGGGACCTTTTCATAAAGAAAGCGTTCTATACTTTGATTTTCGTAAAGAAAGAGTTCTATACTTTGGGACGGAGAAGTAAAAAAAAATATAAAAAATTTGGACAAATTTTTTCTTGAATTTGAACCTTCATATTTATTGACAAATTTTTTCTTGAATTTGGACGTTGATAATTGCAAGTGTAACATACAATTCGTTTGCTAAACTCGATCCCTGCAACCACGAAAGGCGTAACACCAGCTGCATAATTAACCC
The DNA here is from genome assembly GCA_022495995.1 of Adenophora triphylla var. japonica. Taxonomy (NCBI): domain Eukaryota; kingdom Viridiplantae; phylum Streptophyta; class Magnoliopsida; order Asterales; family Campanulaceae; genus Adenophora; species Adenophora triphylla. The sequence continues at coordinate 462,533 of JAFEMH010001306.1, forward strand.
TAAATCAATTCCCAGATTACAAATGACTACTTAATTTATAATCATAAACAAAAACAATTGAATTAAGGTTACCTAAAGTGCCGACGACTATTTGCCAGGTGATTTCTCCCTGAACTGGGTCGGAAGTAACAGAGGAAAGCTCTTCGACGACGGTGATTCGGCCGATTAACCGCTTGTTTCCGGTTAAAATATTAGGTCTGGAGGAAGTGCGGGAATAGGCTGATTTGTCCAAATTTTAGTATTATTTTTTTTTACTACTCCATTCCAAAGTATAGAACGCTTTCTTTACGAAAAGGTCCCAATTGACGGTTGATGGACGGAAGTTTTAACGGAAGGACTAAAAGGTCCCAATTAAAATAGTTCAAGGATGAAAAAGACTTAGAAAATAGTTTAAGGATTAAAATGTCCCAATTAAAATAGTTTAAGGACCAAAAAGTTACTTTTCTCCTCATTTTTTATTTGATCTTCTATCAGTGATTTTGATTCTAAATCGGAGATTGGTGTTGATGTTCTGAGAGTTTGAATTTAATGAAATGGGTTTGTTGATTTTTTTTGTCGATTGTTGAAAAATCGAAAAATTGGTGTTTTGTTATGAACATGATGATGGTGGTGAAGCGGGGCGGGCGCCTGCCGTGGTCGTGGCCGATGGTGATGGTAAACTGAAGAAGAGGCAAGAGATACTCTTGAACATTAAACTAATTTAGTAATTTGATTAAAATAAAATGGAAAAATATTAATTTAATAGAATAAAATTATATTTAAAAATTAAAGATAATCCATTTAAATAATTGTCATCTTTATATTTCTATTTAAAAATCGTATTTGACCCATTTATATTTGTGAAAAATATACTTAGGGTCAATTGTTTAACTTTATACATTTTAACCCTTTATTCTTTGTAAATTATTTTTTATTTTTAGCAATTAATACTACTCTCTCCGTCCCAATAAAAGCTTCACTAATTACCCAAAAGGGCGTTCCATTAGAAGCTTCATCTTTCCTTTTTTGGCAAAAAATCTTTACTATTTCATCCACTCATTCTCTCTCCTACATTATTTTAATACTCACAACACCATTATAATTTACTATTCCCTTCACTAATTCTCTCTCCTATTTTCAAATTACACTCACAACATTTTTTTTTCCCTCTCATTTCCATAATTTGCGTGCCCACCCAAAAGGGTGAATCACTTATTAGGACGGAGGGAGTATAATAAATATTCTTTAAGATTCATAGTTTAATACATAACGTCATAAAATAATATACAAAATAAATTAGTGAAATAATATACAAAATAAATTAGTGAGAGTGCTTAAAATAAAATTAGTGACAGATAAAATATCATTTATTATTTAATTTAAATAGTTATTTCAAAATTTACACTTTCCTCTCCTTATGTATTCAAAACTTTCGATCATTGTTTTAATTGCTTGCTTAGTAAGCTCCACGTAGGACAAAAGGTGACAACTTGGTGCCAGCTCAAGGGGATTTAACGAATTATTAAACGCTCGTTAATTGGAGGGACTACATCATCCTTAAAACGATAGGTCAATGATGAAAAGACAAAAAAAAAATTGTTTAGGGACGAAAGGGTAAAACTTAAAGTACTTTAGGGACGAAAATGATACTTTTCTGAAATGCATACAGTGGGATTCGAACCAACGGACAACCAAAAGGCTAGCACTTTACCCACTGAAATTGACAAATTATTTGATTAAGTGGGTGCAGTTGCATCCAATTGCATCCAATATAGTAGACATAAGTCCACTGCCTTAGAAATCAACTAAACTCCCTCAAGTCTCAGTCCCGCACCCCGCCTTACCCACTTCCATAATACAGGAGAGAAGCGGTTGTGGGTCCACACCAAACCATCACCTTCTTCATAAAACGGCCAAACACCACCACCTCTTTTTCCTATCCAAAAGTCACTACGACACTACCATTAACCAAAGATTCATAAACAATCTGAAACAAGCCCTAAAATTCACAAACTTGAATAACCTATTTGAATCTCAAATCGCTAAAATTAAAGCATCTGCATCAAGTTTTATTATTCTATCTATCTAGTTGATTTTTCATCTTTTTTGCCATTGATTGACCAACCTTAGCTTAATAACCTTGAAGTTTCCAACCAATGGCACTCCATCACGACAAAAGGACAAGATTTAGATGATCAATGACAGAGATGGTGGTGGAAATAAAGAGGATTCATTAAGGCATAAACCACAAAGGTAAGTTTCAAAAGTTGGGAGTATAATCAATACAGGAATTCTTTAGCCTCCACTGATGGGAGGAATGATAGCCAATTCATCTTTATTCTTAACGATTGCGGACTCAGTAGTGTATTCCTCATTCAAAGCCGAGGACCGGGCACCCACGGAGCTCATCCAAGCTTGGAAACTTGGCAATAAGCTTGTTCAAGCAATCGTGGGCCGTACTACCGGAAAGGCACCTCCAATGACATATCATTCAAGCCAGTTAAGTCTCTAGCTCTAGCAAAGAACAGTACCTTGATTTCAACAGATGAATTTTCATTCTCGATTTTGCCAGCCTCCATTTGTTTTTCAGGGGGCTCCACTCCAGAGAGGAATCCTGAGTGAATTTATTGCAACCTGTTTAGCACAATAAGCAACACATGAATTTGAGCGTAAAGGTATGGCAACCTAAAGAATGCAAAAGATAGCAAAAGATATTACTCTGTATTAGTTCAAATCAAATATCGGTATGCACAATAGTGTATGGCTACACTTGTTGTACTCTGGAGCATTGGAATCAAGGATGAGGAACCTCTTTAGAATGAAGCTTCACTGTCCTCATTTCTCAAACCATTAGCTAATTAAAATCAACAAACCCATTTGAACCCTTTGATTTTGGAGAATGTCTATTTTGACACCTTCAAAATATTTTAAAAAAAATGACTTTATAATGATAAGATTAAGAGTAGGTCTTGGGAAAAACTGATTTTCTCAAAATTTTATGAAAAAACTAGTTTTCAGCACTGTTCATCAGTCTTATTAGTTAAACATAGCTTTTAAAAACTAAAAAACTAGTTTTTCACAAGATTTTGATTAAGATTGATGGATTTATACATATGACCACTTAAATTTAAATAAATTTAGCATTAAAATATTATTTTGACACTATTATTATATGATAAATTTGGATACCCTAATTATAATATCCATTCCCGGAGCAATCACACCATTTCTAAAAGTTGTGTCTTCGCCACTGCAGCAGAAGAGAAGACCACGAATAGTTTTTTAAACAGAATTCTTCAAAGTCAAATCGAAACACATGAATGTCCAGGATCATCATATCGGAATAAAAATCAACAAACTATCCAATAAATTTTAAACAAATCTATACGAAATATATTTCTAACAACACAAAGAACAACGACCACCATGTTCATCAAAACAAAAATTGAAACATCATCCAAAATAACAAATTTAGGAAAAATATTAACCGTAATTAAGAACTCACCGGAAAGATTTGACACGCAGATGACGGAAGCAAGTTGAAGGAATTGATCTAACGAATCGCCCGATCAGTATGGATTAACTCGTTATGGGTTATCTCGATTTATCTTGAAACGAAATGAAATGACAGGTGGAGGGTAGTTTATATACTGATGAGAAAAAGAGAAGCTTCTGGATCAACGGACGCGAGTGGGTATTCAAATTCAGTTGAATTTGTCCTAAACGCACCGTTTTTTGCGGTATGAGTTTGAGAAAAGTACCTTTTCGATTCTTAAACTATTTTAATTGGGACATTTTAGTCCTTGAACTATTTTCTAAGTCTTTTTCATCCTTGAACTATTTTAATTGGGACATTTTAGTCCTTGAATAACCTATTTGAATCTCAAATCGCTAAAATTAAAACATCTGCATCAAGTTTTATTATTCTATCTATCTAGTTGATTTTTCATCGTTTTTGCCATTGATTGACCAACCTTAGCTTAATAACCTTGAAGTTGCCAACCAATGGCACTCCATCACGACAAAAGGACAAGATTTAGATGATCAATGACAGAGATGATGGTGGAAATAAAGATGATTCATTAAGGCATAAACCACAAAGGTAAGTTTCAAAAGTTGGGAGTATAATCAATACAGGAATTCTTTAGCCTCCACTGATGGGAGGAATGATAGCCAATTCATCTTTATTCTTAACAGTTGCAGACTCCGTAGTGTATTCCTCATTCAAAGCCAGGACCAGGCACCCACGGAGCTCATCCAAGCTTGGAAACTTGGCAAGAAGCTTGTTCAAGCAATCGTGGGCTGTACTACCAGAAGGCACCTCCAATGACATATCATTCAAGCCGGTTAAGTCTCTAGCTCTAGCAAAGAACAGTACCTTGATTTCAACGAGATGAATTTTCATTCTCGATTTTGCCACCTCCATTTGTTTTTCAGGGGCTCCACTCCAGAGAGGAATCCTGAGTGAATTTATTGCAACCTGTTTAGCACAATAAGCAACACATGAATTTGAGCGTAAAGGTATGGCAACCTAAAGAATGCAAAAGATAGCAAAAGATATTACTCTGTATTAGTTCAAATCAAATATCGGTATGCACAATAGTGTATGGCTACACTTGTTGTACTCTGGAGCATTGGAATCAAGGATGAGGAACCTCTTTAGAATGAAGCTTCACTGTCCTCATTTCTCAAACCATTAGCTAATTAAAATAACAAAATTGCATAAAAGTTTCTATCTACGAAATGAAGAAAACATTGACACATAACCATTTGACAGGTGAGGCTCTTTGAGAAAATATAGGTTCCCCAAAATTTCTCCTATCCTATAACAAGAAAATTTCTCCATTTTAACTCACGATCCTTAGATAAGGAAATAAACCATAATGGAATCATGGCGCAGTGCATATGTAGGATTGTGAATAGAACACAGAACATTATCCTCAATCTCTGCACTCGGTTAAATAGGTGATAAGTACAATTAAGCACCCCCCCGTTGCCTTCCATTCGAAGTGCTCTCACTTCTCCCATCGCCCAAGCTCATTTTTAGGCGACTCCGAAATTCCCTTCTCTCTTCCCTCTTTCTTTTTATGGGAAAAGCAAGGACATAGAAATAATGCCTAAATCCGTACACAAAATGGACCATTTACTAAAATAAACCAAGATCGACCATAGCTTGATTATTTATTCAGAGGCTATGGATCAAGAAAGCCGAATAGTCAGATGTGTATAATCCATAATAGTACAAAAAAAAAATTCCAAGCGAATAAACCCAAATCCTGAACAAATTACCACAAAATATTTATGTTTTTAGCTAGAGAAAACAATCAAATACAAGGGGCAGGAATGAACCAACCAACGAGAGTAAAGTGTAGCATAAGCTTTATCATCCAAGCGCATCAAAGTCTCAAAAACTTGACAAAACTCTCACAGTTGAACTGCAACTAGAGTATTTATGAATACAGAACAATATCACAAAAATAAACTCCCTGCTAGTTGCAAATTTCATTTTTGTAGTCGATGTCCCAAATCCGAATTTCAATTCTTAGAGGAAAAGGGAATATTATCATTAAAAATAAAACAAACATTTCTGTAAGTCAGAACAGGAAAAGGCTCAATAACAGTCGGAGATTAGAATTTATGGGCTTCTAAATAGGGCGAATTTCTTAATGATTCTACAGATAGATGAGAATGATCGGTGCATAGGAATCGACCAGTTGAATCCCACAAATATGGAATAAGCAAAAAAATAAGTAAATCAAAAAGGGGATAAACAAGCTAACCTTGAATCGAGGACCAGATTCGAAGTCGAATGGATGGAAAAAAGCTTCAGTTCCAACAAAAAAAATGGTGCTTCAGTTCGAGCCACAGGGACAACCGGGAGAGAAATGGGTGGGGTGGGGAAGAGCTGTCTATACGGGCGGGGGGGAGGGGCGGGCCCAACCCGCCAAAACCCGCCACTAAACGGGGCGGGGCGGGCTGAAAATATGGCAACCCAACCCACCTTGGGTTGGTGGGCCAGGTGGGCCAATGCGGGCCAGCTTAAAAACACTTTTCTGCATATTTCACACACACACACGCGCAAGTTGAGGAAGAATTTAATTCAATAGGCAATAAACTAAGAAGAACAAGATGCCAATAAACTGCCATTGGATTAGATATTAACAACTTAAGAAGGGGTAGCATTTTTCTATAAAAAGCAGCAGTGGGATACCAGTCCAACCTCAGAAGACCTCTCTAACTATTTAGACTAACAAAAATGATGCAACCAAAAATCTTTGCACCAAGCTAATGTTCATATGGTTTCAGGCTACATATATTTCATGTTCAGGTAACAAATTAGTAACCAACCAAACCAGGTGGATAACTTGATTCATACCGCAACTAAAACACACATACACACAAAAAAGAGGCTACAACGTTATAACTTTGTTTTACTAACACCAAAAATAAGTTGCATAGTTCAGCAGGTAAGGTCCAAAAGAAGTGTGGGACAAAGATGAAACAAGAATATTTCCCAAATCCAATGGCATGGGGGAGGGGCACAGAAAGGCATGACTTCATGGTGATAACAGAATCGTAGTTCCTATATCTAAGCCTAGCATAAGAGGACATAAATTAGCAGAAAAATAAAAGTGGAAAATAGAAGCGAAACAAGTAGATGAATAAATAAACGACCAACATGCATGGTCCATCCTATTGCAACTTAATAGCATCTGCCTCAAATACTGCACTTTACTCAAACTGCTTCTGTATGACTTAAACTAATAGAGGATCAAAGTGGTCCACGATCAATTATAGGCTTTTCCACAACCAAAGGATCTCAACTTTCAATACAGCTACACAAATCCCAACACTTTCAAACCAAACATATCAAATCCACAATTCGAGAAAAACATCATCGTTCCTTCAAATTCAAAACACCAAAATAACAACAAATTCGAGTTAATTTCATAAAAAAAAAAAAAAAAAAAAAAACTAAACATAACACTGGATAAAAAAATCATTAAAAATCAACTAAATCCACGATAAAATCGCGACAGCAATTCTACTGAATTTCTCTTTTAGATGTAAAATTTTGCTGAAATTCAGTCAAATTACATCAACAAAATATCAAATCCACAAAAACTACGACATATAAATGAATGATTTGCGTGTACTGACCTGAACTGATGAAGGCTGGACACGACTCTCGGCTGAAACTATAGCAGCGACGGCGATGGCGAGGGAGGGCGACGGCGAGGGCGATGGCGACGGCGAGGGAGGGCGAGGGCGTTTGAATGACGAACTGGAACTGGAACTGAGTGAAGTGAAAAGAGGGATTATAATTTAGAAAACCCCACATTAGGAACGTCAACGACGAGGTAAGAAAAAAATGAAAATTCTACGTCGTCCTTTTGACGAAGTGGGCGCTGGGAGAAAGGTGGGTTGGCCCGCCCCAACCCAATCCCGTTTGGACCAGCCCAGATTAATTCACTTTTATTTGATTTGGGTTAATAATTTTAAAGCCCAACCCACCTGATGCTACCATAAAAAATGGTTGCACAGGAAACTGACCGGGGTAGCGGCGGCGGCCGGACCGGAAAAACATGCTCCGACGGATCCGATCTCAAATGGGACCTACAACACAAAACACCGTTAGGGGTGGGGGGTTTTCCCCCCACAAACCCTCCGGCGTGAGAATCATCAATCTCATTCATAACATTTCATAATATATTGACATAATCTTAGAGAGAGAGAAAAGAGAGAGAAAGCTTAAATTGAGACATACCTTTGAAAATGAAGGGAAGGAGTATTTATATGACCCATGACTCATCATTATCATCTTATCCTTACTTTACACGTGTCAACCATTCAATGGGGGGAAAATCTATCAAAAGATTTCATTTGGATAAAGTCAAGGCCAAAATCTTGACACGTGGCACGCTTCGTACCTGGAGACATCAACTTGCTGCAAGACTCAACATCAGACATGCGGGAAGACCATACAAGGCACATACGGGACATGCGGGAAGACATGCGGGAAGGCCATGCAAGGCACACTCGGGACATGCGGGAAGGCATGCGGGAAAGCCATGCAGGAAGGCCATTTCCTGTCATGCGACAAGCCACTTGCTGCATGACGACAAACCAGCCTTAGGCGGGAATCAGGCCTTAACCATAACTAAAAACATGACTTAGACCAATCATATAATAATCAACTTTGACGATATCCTCACGACATATGGGCCCCTATAGTCCATATTTGGACTTGGGCCGGGTAAGCATTTATCGGGCATATTTTGTTATGGCACATCACCACCCTTTTTACTTTTTACGTGGCGAGACGAACTGATCCGACGAACTCAACCTAATTGAGGGCTCTATGTGGGGTGACTACAAACCAGCGTTGCTGCACACTCACTCCTTGACTTTTTCACTCTCTTAGTTGATTTAATTGTCCAGTCACAATTCTCATTAGTTTCTTTTTAACAAACCGGTTAAATTTTCAACATTTTTGTTAAATTTAAAATTTTGTTAAATCAAACGAAGAAAATAAAGCCGAATATGACGAAAGTGTTAGAACATGGATTATATAAACATATATTATTAGTGAAAGTACTTAATAAAATAGTGATCAATATTATAATAATTAATATAATGTATAGGATATAATATAATATGTAGAATTTCATAATATAAGTATACCATTAAATGATGGGCATAATGGTAATGTCTTATATATCAATAGGTGTAGTCCCTAAATGAAGTGCCCCTTGAATTCCTATATAAAGGCCTATCCATCAAGCCTATGAATTCACTAGTTATTTTTACATTCTCATTCAGTCCAAACTCTTCCTAAGTACTTGAAGACTAAAGAGAATAAGGGCACTCATCATTTAGAAGATCTACTCTTCTTTTCTTTGAAGACTATCTTCATACTTCATCCTTTTTACTCAAGAACAAGACTAAGAACAATCATGGAATCACAAGGTACACGCTTCCGTCTTCTTCTTCTCTTTCTTCTCTTCTTAATCTAGTTATGATTCGGTTCATGGTTAATGAATCATTTTGTTCCAACAATTGGTATCAGAGTCTACTCATATACTAGATTGAGTTTGAGTTTCTTGTAAAGCCTTATGCTTTTAATTCTTGAAAAGATTCTATGTTTATCATGTGTTCTTGAATTATCATACTCTAATTCAGATTCTAGAGTATTATGTTACTTCTAAATTATAAATTTACTTACAAGGCTTTCAATTCTTAATGTAAGATTATCCCATTTTTGAACATAGCCACCATTCTTGGATGCGTTGTGAGTTTGTTCATATGCATAGCCACGCATTTAAAAATGTGATGTGAGTATGCGGATCTACTTACTTTTGGTTGAATATTGATTCACCATTAAGTTAAGAATTGATAGTCAAAATGTGGAAAATTGGTAGTTATGGCTCGATGTCTGTGAAGGGCAGGCGCCCTCCGAGGGCGCCGTATGACTCTCTATTTTTGTTCAAATCTGTTCATAAAAATGGTGTAAAAATGGTGCATTTTCGTTAATCTGGGTTTTCAGGCGTAACAGTGTTTCTGGGCTATGGGAGCGTCCGCTCCCTTTGTAGGGGAGCGTCAGCTCCCCCTTGGCAGAAAATGTGGTCTCAGCCTTGGTTTTGTTGACGAAATTTCTGGTAATTGGGAGCGTCCGCTCCCTTTATGGTGGAGCGTCCGCTCCCCCCTTGGCAGAATGGTTTGGTCTCAGCTTTAATTTGAATTAATTTAGAGGGACATTAGGACCATTTTGCCCCCAAAAATTTGTGATAATTCAATAATAAATTATAATATCTGGACACCAGTCGCGCTTCGGTGGTTCTTGGAGTTATTAAACTTTAAGAATGGACGGGTAAAACAAAAGGATATTGTCTTTTATTAATAAATTTCGCTTATTTCTTTACCCTTTAAATTTTCAGAAATTACCTTAAAGTCTTAAGTGCCCTAAAGTATGATTAATTATATGCTTAAACAAATTTATTCATTGTTTAAATAATATTGTTGCCAAAGCAATTTACGTTACTTAAATACAAATTTGTTAAAGTGATGAATGTAAATATTGATATGTGATAACATGTTTGTTTCCCAAAGGAGACCTTGTTATTGACTAAGAATTTGCATTCATAGGGTAATAATTGAACTAAACTTTTGGTCATTTTTAAATGCTGTGAACCATCCCAAAGGAAGGCGGGTGTTTAAAGTGAATTGTTTATATTCTTTATTATCGGGGAACAAATACCTTAAATTTTAGGACATTTTTTATACTTGATCCGGCCCAAAGGAAGGCAAGTATTTAAAGTGTGTTGTTTAAGCTATTTGTTTACCCTAAGATAAATCAAATTGTGAGTCAATTCGCAATTCAAAGATTAGTCTTGATGTCATATTGATTATCTTTTATTATGATGGAATTCATTTTGATATAATTAATCATTGTGTAGTTTCTTATATATGTTTTGTTTCATTCTTTTGTTCTCTTCATTCAGATTTGATCAGTGCTTCATCTGTTACTACTGCCTTAAATTCAATTCCTTTGCTAACTGGGACAAACTTTAAAACTTGGAAAAACAAGATTATTATGGTCTTAGGCTGTTTGGACCTTGACCTCGCATTAAGAGAACAAGCTCCTGCCCCTCTAACTGATAAAATCACCGTGGAAGACCGCTTGAGTACAGAGAGGTGGAAGCGTTCTAATTGCGTCAGCCTAAGCATAATTAAGAATGCAGTCTCGGAGATATTTCTGAACAGTGTCTCTGAGGATGATGGTGCAAAAGGTTTCCTAGATGCCCTAGAACAACGCTTTGCAAAAAGCGATAAATCGGAAACAAGTGCTACCTTAAGGAAGCTTGTTTCCATGAGGTATAAGGGCACCGAAAATCTAAGGAAATACATAATGGAAATGTTTCATCTATCAACGAAATTAAAAGCACTCAAGTTGGACTTGTCGAAAGACTTGCTTGTGCATTTGGATTTATTTTCTCTTCATTCACAATTTGGTCATTTTGAAACGACCTATAATTGTCAAAAGGACAAGTGGAATATTAATGAATTAATTTCACATGTCACGGAGGAAGAAGATATGTTGAAACATACCAAACCCGAAAGTGCACATTATGCATCTACCTCTTCTCGTGGGATTAAGAGAATAGGTAAGGAGATTGCGGCTGCATCAAAGAAGCCTAAAGGATCATCAAATGATCAAAAGGTGAAAAAGTGCTTCTTTTGCAAGGACCCCACTCACATGAAGCTCGACTGCCCTAAGTATCGCCAATGGCAAATTATGAAAGGTATGTCATTTAGCTTTGTTTGTACTGAAGCTAATTTAGTTTCAAATTCTTCGTATACATGGTGGTTAGACTCCGGTGCAACTACTCACATAAGTTCATGTATGCAGGGTTGCCTGAACTACCGAACGCCTAATGTAGGTGAAAGATTCATCTACATGGGAGCTGGAAAGCCGGTAGAGGTGAAAGGCATAGGGACTTATAGATTATCCTTAAGTACTGGATACTTTTTAGTTTTGAACAATGTATTTATTATTCCATCTTTTAGACGGAATTTGATTTCCGTCACTACATTAGATCGAGAAGGTTATTTCTGTATCTTCGATAATAATAAATGAAATTTATATTTTGATTCAAAGCTTTTTGGTACTAGTTCTTTGTCTTATATTGATAATCTATATTTACTTGACACAGTCAATTCATTAAATGAGTCCCATAATAATGAAACTAATTCTCGAGGCATAAAACGAAAGTTTTCAAATAAAAACTCTTATACCTTGTGGCATAGGCGTTTGGGTCATATCTCCAAAAGGAGAATTGACAAGCTTGTGTCCGAGGGAATACTACATAAGCTTGATACTCCGGAAAATAACTTTTGTATTGAATGCCTTAAGGGAAAATTTACAAATTGTACAAACAAAAATGAATCCTTGAGAGCTACAAAAGTCTTAGAACTAATTCATACTGACATATGTGGACCGTTCCCTACCCCTTCATGGAACGGACAAACATATTTTATTACGTTCATAGATGACTTCTCTCGTTATGGATACATTTATTTACTTCATGAAAAGTCTCAATCATTGGACGTTTTCAAGTCTTTTAAAGCCGAAGTTGAAAATCAACTTGAAAAGACTATTAAGAACGTTAGATCCGATCGTGGTGGTGAATACTATGGTCGGAATGACAGTTCGGGAGAACAACGTCCGGGTCCCTTTGCTCGCTATTTGGAAGAGTGTGGGATTGTCCCACACTACACCATGCCGGGGACACCTAGCATGAATGGTGTAGCCGAGAGATGTAATAGAACCCTTAAGGATATGGTAAGAAGTATGGTTTCTTGTACTTCCTTACCTCACTCATTATGGGGCGATGCTTTGAAAACCGCAACCTACCTACTTAATAGAGCTCCTTCAAAAGCTATTGACAAAACCCCTTATGAATTATGGACCGGTAAGAAACCGTTCCTTAATCATCTTCATGTTTGGGGTTGTCCAGCCGAAGCTAGGCCTTATAGACCTAACGAAGGAAAGTTGGACGCTAAGACAGTTAGTAGTTATTTTGTAGGGTATTCTCAAAGATCTAGGGGATATAAATTCTATGATCCAAAGACTAGAACCTTTTTCGAGACGGGAAATGCTAGGTTCTTTGAGAATGTTGAATTTGGAGGATAAAATTTGAATAGTAATTTTGAATTTGAAGAAATGGAAGAGGAATTCATTTTTATAACTCTTCCTATAGTTCCTATCGAAAATCAAGCAGTTGTGCCTGAAATTCGACAAGAACATATAATTCAAAATGACGTTAATTCTCCTATTAATGAACAACATGAAAATGTTGATGAGAAAATTCAACACCCTCAAAATCAAGAAGAACCGGTGCCATTAAGAAGATCTAATAGAGCAAGAAGGAGTGCTATATCGGATTATTATGATGTGTATCTTGCCGAGAATGAGGAACCGTTAGGTTTAGTGGGAGATGAACCTATCACCTTTCATGAAGCCATTAGTGGTCCAAATTCTCATAAGTGGATTGATGCCATAAATGAAGAGTTAAAATCTATGAATGATAATGACGTTTGGGATCTTGTCCCATTACCTAAGAATGTGAAACCCATTGGGTGTAAATGGGTCTTTAAGACCAAAAGGGATTCACAAGGTAATGTGAAAAGACATAAGGCTCGTCTTGTCCCTAAAGGGTTTACTAAAAAAGAAGGCATTTATTACAAAGAAACATTTTCACCGGTATCCTCTAAAAATGCTTTTACGACCATTATGGCTTTAGTGACACATTTTGACATTGAGCTTCATCAAATGGATGTAAAGACAGCTTTTCTCAATGGCGACATTGAGGAAACTATCTATATGAAGAAACCAGAAATGATGACTGATTCGAATCAAACTAGTCAACTAGTTTGTAAACTTAAGAAATCCATTTATGGGCTCAAGCAAGCATCTCGTCAATGGTACTTAAAATTTAACCAAGTTATTCTTTCATTTGGCTTTGAAATGAATCTTGGTGAAGATTGTGTGTACCATAAGTTCAGTGGGAGTAGGTTTATATTTTTGGTCTTATATGTGAATGACATTTTACTTGCTAGTAATGATAAGGACCTTCTTAAGAAAACTAAGAAATTTCTCTCAAACAAATTTGAGATGAAAGATCTTGGAGAAGCTTCTTTTGTATTAGGAATCCAAATACATCGTGATGGCTCACGAGGTATGTTAGGATTATCACAAAAGAGCTATATAGAGAAGGTATTACAAAGGTTTAGCATGGAAAATTGTAAACCACATGACACCCCGGTCTCTAAGGGAGATAAGTTCAGTTTAAGGCAATGTCCTAAAAATAATCTTGAATCCAAGTATATGGAAAATATCCCTTATGCATCGACAGTAGGAAGCCTAATGTATGCACAAGTCTGTACTCGCCCAGATCTTGCCTTTATTGTTGGCATGCTTGGGCGATATCAAAGCAATCCGGGAAGAGAACATTGGGTTGCAGCCAAAAGAGTGATGAGATACTTGCAAAACACAAAGAACTACATGCTTACATATACAAAGTGGATCATCTTGAGATCATTGGTTTTTCTGATTCTGACTTTGCTGGATGCCAAGATAGTCACAAATCGACATCAGGTTATGTCTTCACTTTGGCCGGTGGAGCAATATCTTGGAGAAGTGCAAAGCAAACATTAGTTACTACTTCAACCATGGAAGCAGAATTTGTTGCTTGCTACGAGGCATCCAATCAAGCTATATGGTTGTGTAAATTTATTGAAGGACTGCGAATTGTCAAAGGTGTTGAAAGACCGCTTAAGTTATATTGTGACAATCGAGCCGCAGTGTTGTACTCCAACAACAACAAGAGTTCATCTAAATCTAAGCATATAGATATTAAGTTTCTTATTGTGAGAGAGAGAGTACAAATTGAACAAATAGAAATAGAACTTATTGGTACAAACTCCATGTTAGCGGATCCATTTACTAAGGCATTATCTCCTTTAGTATTTCACGAGCATGTTGCTCATATGGGTGTAATGACTTTTGATAATGCTTAAATCAGTGAGAGTTTATAATGTTTTCTATTTCCTTATGTTGTTTATTTTTTAAATTGATCTCATTTGGTTAAAGTAGGACTAGTTGGAGAATATATATATGCATTTTTCATATATATTCATTAATATTCCATGCTACATATCTATACTTAATCTATGTCATTTAGTTAGATATATATATGTGATTAATGTGGGTTTAGTTGCGAATCAATTACAACGACTGCCCCTTTAGTCCTTATAATTATATGACTAATGGACGAGATTGTTTCGAATGACAACAAAGTGCACATAAGGGTTGTCATTTATGTTATAAATATGATTGAAGGATTTTATTAAGTATAAATATATGTAATTATAATCCAAATGGGAGATTGTTAGAACATGGATAATATAAACATATATTATTAGTGAAAGTACTTAATAAAATAGTGATCAATATTATAATAATTAATATAAAGTATAGGATATAATATAATATGTAGAATTCCATAATATAAGTATACCATTAAATGATGGGCATAATGGTAATGTCTTATATATCAATAGGTGTAGTCCCTAAATGAAGTGCCCCTTGAATTCCTATATAAAGGCCTATCCATCAAGCCTATGAATTCACTAGTTATTTTTACATTCTCATTCAGTCCAAACTCTTCCTAAGTACTTGAAGACTAAAGAGAATAAGGGCACTCATCATTTAGAAGATCTACTCTTCCTTTCTTTGAAGACTATCTTCATACTTCATCCTTTTTACTCAAGAACAAGACTAAGAACAATCATGGAATCACAAGGTACACGCTTCCGTCTTCTTCTTCTCCTTCTTCTCTTCTTAATCTAGTTATGAGTCGGTTCATGGTTAATGGATCATTTTGTTCCAACAGAAAGTGCAAGCAACCTATAATAGTAACTAAGTTGTTATTTTGTTGTTATTTTGAGTGTAACAAATGTATCCTATTGTCCATTTTAGAAATAGCAAACTAAAAAAATTTTAAAATAGAACAAAAAAAAAAGAAACTTAAATCGAGACGATGGGTGATAGTAGTTTTCTCGGATGAGCAATGATAATTGTTTTTAGGGAAAATTACCAAATCGTCCTCCATTTTAATGAAAGCCAAGGATACATATTTTAGAAGTTTGTCCCCTTGACAATTTAACTTAAATTACACGCATGCCACTCAGTTAAATGACGTGGCATGCTTTCCTCCATCCTCTTTCGTTTTCTCTCTCCCCTTTCTCTTTCTTTCTTTTCCGCCAAAAATCTTTAAAATGAAATATCTTAAAATTTAGAAGTCAATAATAAAATAAAAACGAGAGCACCGCTGTGTTCATATCGTTAATACGAATCAAAATAGTAGCATTAACATATAATTTGAATCAAATTTGAGAAGTTGATAGTTGTTTCAAGTTCACAATTGTTTTTGAGAAGTTCACATTTGTGTTTTCACAGTTGTTTCAAGAATATCTAAAAGAAGTTCACAAATTATTTAGTTAGCTTCATAATTTTTGCATGAAAATGTCTTTTATTTTACTTAATTCACAGTTGTTTTAGTTAAGTTAACAATTATTTTTAGTCTTTTATTACCTCTATTTTTATGAGATTATTTGACATAATTGTTAAGTTTACAGTTATTTTTTATTTAAGTCTCCAATTATTTTAGTCTTTTATGACCTCTGTTTTTGCTATTTTATTTGCTATTTTATAAGATTATTGGACATTAAGTTCACATTTGTTTTTACTATTTTATTGCCTATATTTTTGCTATTTTGTAAGATAATTTGGCATACTTCCTCCGTTCCGGAGTAGGGTTCTTAGTTTGACTTTAAACGGAGATTAAAAGAAAGTTTATGAGTATGAAAAGTAAAGTAGGAGAGAGAAAGTGATAGGGAGTTTTTGTTATAAGAATGACAAGTCGGTCACATTGTCCATTTTAAGCAATAAAATAACTAAGAACCTTACTCTGAGATATAACAAAAATGAAAGTAAAAATTTTACTCTAGGACGGAGGGAGTATATGTTAAGTTTACAATTGTTTTTAGTTAAGTTCACAGTTGTATTTGGCCTTTTATAGCCATTATTTTTGCTATTTAATGAGATTATTTGACATATTTATTAATTTTTGCATGAAAATATCTTCTAATTTACTTAATTCACAGTTATTTTAGTTAAGTTTACAATTGTTTTTAGGCTTTTATGATCTTTCTTTTTACTATTTTATGAGATTATTTGACATATTTGTTAAGTTGACAGTTATTTTTAGTTAAGTTCACAGTTGTTTTAATTAAATTAACAAATATTTTTAATCACAGAATTTTTCCCAACTCCTCTCGTTTGGCTTTCTGCCTATTGGTGGAGGAGGAGGAATTTCCATTGTTTTCAGAATAGCTACCCGCGTTGAGTTCAGGGGGTGAAAACTATTTCGTTCGTCAATTTTCTAAGCTTGTCTGTACCGCGGCTTCAGTTTTTTCCTTGACTATTGTCGCGGTCAGATCCCTGACCCGTTTCCTGGACTTGAGCTATTCTTTTATTAGCTAGTCCGCGGGGAGCAGCCACGTTTGGCTCTTTGGTTGAGGCAATAGCAGAAGGTCGCTCATACATTTCCTCCATGCTCTTAGGCCAGTTGGAGGAAAAGTTCATTTTCAGGAAGCTGCTGGAGAGACCGCCTTCAAAGCAAAGTTGGATGTCACTCTCGGACAGGTCTACAATCTGTTTGCTCATTTTTCTGAATCGAGTGATGTAAGATTTCGTGGTCTCCGCCCCAGTCTGTTTGACTACGACCAGTGCTGTTTTAGGCCGCGCGGGCTCGCTTGCTCCGGCAAATGAATTCGAAGATACTCCTGAATTGGTTATAGGTTTCTATGGATTTGGGCTTAAGGGCCAGCATCTAGACAAGGCTTTGCCCGTGAAGGTCGCGGCCAGAGCTTTGCACATTACGGCTTCATCAGGAAAATAGGGTCATCGCCTTGACCACCCCCATATGACATTTGGCGTTTATCGAGCCATCATAAGTTTCGATCTGGGGGGGGGGGCCTCCCTTCTGTATCGGTGCTCGGGTAATTTTATCAGCAAAGGCATCCATGGTGCGGCCACACTTCATAGAAGTTTTTTGGTGGGTCTCCCACATTTGATGCATAAATTTGATAAATTTCGGGCTCTTGCTATCCATCTTGGATTTCATAAAATGCGAAATCACGGCCTTTCCCTTGGCGTGAGCCATGGATCTGGCTTTGGATTTCTCGCGGTGAGGAGTTGATTGAGCTTCTTCTCCTCTCTCCTCGTCATCATCAATCTCCATAATCCCCTCCATATCCGCTTGACCGCGATCAAAGGTTGGTTCAGTCCATTTTGTCCCTCTAGCTTGACTAGCAAGCGAGTGAGTGGGGACTCGTTGGGAGACCTTTGTGAACCTTCTTGGAGGGGGACTCCACCATTGGCTTCTAACTTCACCAACTCCAACTGGGCATCATTTATGGACATGGTCTCAGCTACCAGTTTAGACCTTGCGTCCAAGGCCTCATTTCTCCTAAGAATCAATTCGAGAGTGATAGGAGTGTTAGGAGTTTTAGGAGGTGGGGGTTTTTGGACTATGCGTTTGGAGTGCCTTTTCTTTTCTAGCCTCCTCCACAAGCTTCTTTAAATCCCTTTGAGCAGGTGAAAGGTTACCTAAACCGTAAGAACGACCCCCCAACCTATTAAAGGCCGAGGTGCTTGGTCTGACATGATTGATTTGTGAGGTAAAAGCTTGGTCATTTTCTGGGGTTGACAGAAAACCGGCGTTTCTTAAAGGAATAGACATTTTCAATGGTAAAAAAGGCTGAAAAAGAATTTGTATTCTGACGAAAAGTGTTTAGGAACACGGTGTTTGCTTTGATAGACACGAATTTACGAGAAAAATATGATCTTTCCCAACATCGGAACCACTGATGACGCCAAGGATTTTGAGGCGTCTGAATAAGGTAGGATATCTGGCAGGATATTGTTTGGATGTACCTAGAACACAACACAGGAAATGAGCACCATTAAGGTCAAAGTTGGATGTTACTCCAACTCAGGCCCTCGGGTGTAAGAGTAAGATATCTTAGAGGATATGGTAACCTGAGAACAAGACTTTTGGAATGTCTTGGAGTGTTTGTGTGTTTAGGGTTTAGACAATGTGACTTACAATGTTAATTTGGCACTTACCTTATCCAAGGGGACAAGGGCTTTCTATTTATAGGTGATGGAGAGCTTCTTGTTGATGTAAGCCATGAGGTCAGCCCTAAGGGGCATCTTAGTCTTTGATCGGATACACGTGTCCGGATCGGATTGGACCTGCCAGTAAAGTAAGATTCACTTGCAGAGGATGTCATTGATGTGGACGGGAGCCGTGTATGCAGGAGAGTTGGCGCGACGCATTAAATGACATAGTAGGCGCTTGAACCGCATTCAATGCGATGGGAATAAGTCGGCTACTGTATGTCAGAGCCAATAAGTAAACTTGCTCTATAAGTTTGGCTTTAACAGAGTGCAGTGAGACCGCAATCAACATTTTGGGCGCGGTCGATGATATTGACGCGGGCACGGATGGCAGTTTACAACTCCGCGGTCGCCTCTGCGGTATGCGGATCCCCGCGGTCTTGACAGGGACGGTATGAGAGGATCGCGGTCTTGACCTTGACGGTCTATCTGTCCGTGGTCTTGACTCTGGCGGTCTAGGGTATGCCACGTCATACTTGGCCTTTGGACCAGACCGAGCTTGGGCCCGAGTCCCCAGCTGAGTCAGGAGCTCGTGAAGTGCCTTTTAAAAATGCGCATACCTATAACTATTTAACTGGCAGGTGTGTTGCAATGCATGTTCATAAATCATAATTCATGTTGGCTTTTCCCACCATGGGTCAACCACTTGTGATTGAGTGCCTTTCACTTTCACTGGTGGGCTCGCCGGGGTGGCCCAACCTCACGTGCTAGGGGTGGATTTAGTGTAGGAGGTGGGGGTGAACGTGCACCCGGTCAAATTCTATTTCTAATTAAAAAAAATTAAAAATTACACTATTTGCTAAATGCACTCGCAAATAAGATTAGTTAATTTACACCTTTGTTGTTGACAGATCTTTTGAACAGTTTAGTTGGTAAGTTGTTATAGTTTATCACTAAAAACCTGATTTCAAATCTTACTACCTACACAAGTTTCAAATAATTTTTAGCATCTTGTACGAGAAATGAACGTTTTTTCAAAATCGTACTTAAATTCTTTTATCATTATCTTATAAATAGTTTTTATCTATTTTTCAAGTTCAAAATTTTACCTCTATATTATGACAAATGTTTTTGTTTTAATATTCTTAATTTGGATTCTTTTACGCATTGCTTTAACTAATATAAATGAATTTTATTTATTATCTATTAGTTTTTATCGTTTATTGTTTGTAAAAATAAGTAATTTTGAATCATTTAAAAAATAAATTACAAGATTAATTTCATGAAATGATTCCTAAAATGATGTCATCATTAAAACAACAATAATGTAAATATCATTTTTTATTTCTTCATGATATAAGATTACTATTTCCAATTGAACAATAAGAAGAAAACGGTAGGTTAAAGATTAGCAGATGTTTATTAACTTATTTATTAAAATCTAGTTGCGTTTGAAAAAAAAAATAGTTTGAACTTTTATAGTATAAATTGTGCATCATTGTCGTAACATCCTAGATTCGCCATTTATCGCGTGCACGAGTTTCGAGATGCCTATGTAGTCGTGATGGTGACCGCCGGTTTAATATCGGGCAAATCACATTTTGACACCCCATTTTCATTAACGGGTGCAATCGATTTGAATTGATTATGAGCTTTTATGTACAACTAGTATTGCACATGCATTATGCGTAGTATAAGCAAAATTTTATTTTATTAACTTATTTTTGTTTAAATCTTTGTTATATAATTATAATATATTAATTATGAGTCCAAAATAATTTACACTAAAAATAATTTATAATAAAAAGTTAAAACTAATGAAAGTATATATAGGTTATAATTATTTAACCAACACAATGAATATTACTCCCTCCGTCCCACTCCAAGTGTCACTTTTTATCCAAAATGGCGTTCCATTTGAAGCGTCACCTTTCCTAAAAAGGAACTATTTTATTAATATTCTATTATCTCATCCACTATTCTCTCCACTAATTATCTCTCCTCTACACTCACAACACTTTTTAAATTCACTATTTCCTCCACTAATTCTCTCTCCTATTTTCAAATTACACTCACAACATTTTTTTCTTCCTCTTTTTTTCCTTAATTTGCGTGCCACCCCTAAAAGGGTGACACTCTTGGTGGGACGGAGGGAGTATAAATTTTGGAAGCTTTTTCTATACACATATTTCGTGATGTGAGGAACTCCAGTGATTATTTCAATAGGAATTGTTATTTTAAAATAATTGTCCCTAAATGATTTATTTTACTGCTTTGTTATTTTACTATTCATTATATAATTGTAAAATTGAAAATTTGGAATAGCAAGTGTATTTATGCATCTTTGCTAAAATAAATATTTTTAAAATATTCCTAAATCAAAAGTTTGATATTCATTTATTTTTTATTCTAAAAGGACAATTCATTTGAATTTAAAGTATTCACTTTGAAAAAGAAAATATATATTCTTATTATTCACTTTTAAACATTTAATTTACGATAATAAAACAAATAGTGAAATAAATTTAGTAAAAAAATGTTTAGAATTATAAAAAGACAATTTTAAAACAAAAAAATTCTTACACTGAAGTTCATTAAGAGACAAAGTAGCAATAATTAAAACAAAATCATCTATTTAGTCAACGTATTTAGTAGCCTTATTATTATGACAACATTTGTATCGACTTTTGGTTCTTTTTATAATTTGTATAATTTTGATATAATTAAATAAAAAAAATCAAAATTAATAACTACAATTAAAACTAATGTAACAATTTATCCAATTTTTAATGAAATAAAATCCCCCAAAAAAAAATAAATCTTAAATCAACACAAAATAATAGCTAATTCGTCGAAAAGTGCATGACACTAGAACGTTTTTTTTTTTTTTTAGAAACATGACACCGGAAAATTAGCAAAGTCTTTTATGCATTAATATTTTCATCTATATAATGTGGGGATCAATAAAATCAGTAAAATAGTAAATAAAATAATAAGAAATAAGATAAAAATGGAAAATAAATCTATATAAAGGGGAATCAACAAAAAAATTCAGTTATATTATACTCCCTACATCATATTATAAATTAAACACTTACTATTTGCTTGAAAATTAAGAAAAAATGTTAGTGGATTGAGTGTTGTAAATATTAAAATTAGGTTGGAGAGAGAAAATGAGTTGTTGTTCTGGATATGATATGCGAGTCACATTAATATAAAAAATAATAAAATATTTCTATTTTAGAAAGTATATACTCCACCCGTCCCACCCGACTTAGTGCAATTTTCCATTATGGGCGTCTCACTCGACTTATGACATCCCAAAATGACAAGTTTATATTATTTTTATATTCAATAAGACTCACTTGTCGTACTAATAACAACAATCTCCTTACTATTTTCATCACTTATTCTCTATCCTATTTTATTTTTAATACTCATAAAACCTCATCAACTCATTTTCTCCTCTTATTATATACTCCCTCCGTCCCGGTAGAAGCGTCACCCTTTTAGGGGTGGCGCGCAAATTAAGGAAAAGTGTGGGAAGAAAAAATGTTGTGAGTGTAATTTAAAAATAGGAGAGAGAATTAGTGGAGGAAATAGTGAATTTTAAAAGTGTTGTGAGTGTAGAGGAGAGAATTAGTGGAGGGAATAGTGGATGGGATAATAAAATATTAATAAAAGTTTCCTTTTTAGGAAAGGGTGACGCTATAAACGGGACGCCATTTTGGGTAAAAAGTGACGCTTCGGCCGGAACGGAGGGAGTATTAACATTTCTTAATTCCTGCGTTGGAATATAAATTTTAAATTAGATGAGACGGAGGGAGTAGTTTGTAGTGGAATCGCTGTTAAAAAATGTGTAATTTGTAGTGGGACAGAAGGAGTATATTTTTTAAATTAAATAAATAATGCCAAAAATATTCATGTTAGTTAATGATTTTTTATTATTTGTGAAAAAAATCCATATTAATTAATGTTAAAAATAAAAAAGGTTTACGATAAGGATTAGGATTAGGATTAGAAGCCCTACTCAACAACTCTTGACACTGACTTTTCACCACCCAACTAACCACATCACCAAATGGATATTTTTCTCCACTTGTGAAAGATACACACACACACACACACTGACAGAGATGGCGAGCTGTGGAAGGCCAAACCGGAGTGACGTGCACTTGTCTAAGGAGGAAGAAGCAAAGATAGAGGCTGAAGCAAGAGACCACTTTGATGGCTTAGCCCCAAAGCGTCACACTAAGCCTCAGCGTAGTGAGTATTCCACCAATTACACTGATGATCTTCCTGATGATCTTGGCGGTGTCATTCCTGAATATGTTGAATTCCAAAACCTTGTAAATGATTCTCAGGTTCAATCTTTCCCCTGCTCTTAGATCAGATGAACATCAACACTGTTACCAAGTTAAAATTATGGATTTACTTAAGTATGTAGTATGTAACAAACTTTTACAACTATCTCTGTGTCTAAATAAATTGTCTGAAAAAATTTCAAATTTGCTATTGATCAAGGTCATATTTGATATTTTTTTGGATATTCATTTTTGGGATTTTAAAATTGTAGGAAAAATAGGTTTTTAGGGCTTCTGGGATTTTAAAATTGGCTTTTTCAGCTATGAGTTCTGGGATTTTAAAATTAGGGCAGAACCCTGTTCCTGTCTAGACAATACTTTTTCAGCTATGACTTCTGGGATTTTAAAATTGTAGGAAAAATAGGTTTTTATGGCTTTAAAATTGGCCATGTCATGTAAAACCTTAAATAGACCCCAAGTCCAACATGGGGTTTTAAGTGATAGACGAGACTGTTAGAGATATTATCTCACATCGGGAATTGACGAACCTTGCCTATAACATATAAAGATCATATGCCACTCCCCTTATCACCAATTAATTTTGAGGTGAAACCTTATACTTTAAGATGATAATTTTTAATAGACTACTAAAAATTTAAACTTCTAAAGTGGGACCACCTAATTTACGACTTGGTTGTTACGGGCCAGTTTACGAGTTAAAATTGTCGGAGTCTGTCACTTAAAACCCCGATTGGACAATCGTATATTAATATGGTTTTATTTATTTCTAATTGTAAGATAATCTTTTTGCACATCCTGTGAAACTCTTTTCCTCTTAATGGTTTCCTATGTTTAACTGCAGAAACTGAGTTACAATGGGAGTGAAGTAGCAGAGGAGTTTGTGGAGACTGAATACTACAAGGATCTTAATGGCGTTGACAAACAACACCACACGGTATTTGCTCCGATCTTGCATACCTATGTCTTGCTAGAATCCTGCCAACAATGATGCCTTGACATTGCCTGTAAATCACTTATCAAAAAACAGTTGAAAATACCATAAACTAGTTGTACCAAGTATTAATAAGGATAGCGCAACGGAGTTTGACAAACCAGTGACGGAACCAGTACTATTTTTTTTAAAACGAGGGCAAGATTATTTGTATTTTAGAGCGTTATAAAGTAATATCTAAATTTAATTTAAAGGGGGGGGGGGGCAAAATTATAATATAATGCTATATTTTCTTGATTAAAAGGGGGAAAATTACAAATTTTAATATTAAAAATCAAAATTTCAAAATTTAGAAGTACTAATATTATACAATATATATATATATATATATATATATATATATATATATATATATATATATTTGTACAAAATTTGTGAAGCATAAAAATTGTTTATTACTGGGAGACAGTTACTTCAAATTAAGAAAATTGGGGGTGGGGATTATTTGCATTGAGGTGTTGGAAAAATATGTTGTGTGTTAAGGAAATTGTGTATTTTTCTTAAATGAATCGTTTGTCGTTTGACAAATATTATTGTGTGTTCATGTTTCACTATATGTGAACTTTGAAATTTTATATCTAGATGTCCAATTTGAGATTGGATGAGAAAGATATGATAGCTCAAATTTGGTGTGTTGAAATTGTAACTTTTAGAATTTAACAACACTATTGATGTGTCATGATTTCCAAATTAATTAAGGGATTAATTGAGATCATTACCATAGGTTTTGGGGTTACAAGTTACTCCCTCCGTCCCACTATACTTGACACTTTTTTCCATTTTGAGCCGTCCCACTTCACTTGACACCTTCCAAAAATAACCTAGTTTTTATATTTTTATATTAGATGGACCCCACCACTAATTCTCTCTCTTCATTTTCCACCACTCAATTTATTCAACCAACACTACTATTTACCCCACTCATTCTCTCTCTTCATTTTCTACCACACATTTTCTTTATTTAATTGTTTCTTCTTAGTTCCCGTGCCCACTCCTTGGGTGTCAAGTATAGTGGGACGGAGGGAGTATGTAATAAAATTCCATGAATATAAGGTAATGACTTCCATATTAATAAAAGGCAAATCTCGGTGCGCCAAGCGCTCCCCGCCAAGCGGGGGTTGGGAGAGGAAACTATTTGCTGGAGCCTTCCCCTGACAATTGTCAAGAGGCTGTTCGCTAAGGTTCGAACCCGTGACCTTATGGTCATCAAACGAGCAACTTAACCGTTGCGCCAAGGCTCGCCCTCGACTCCCATATTAATATAAGGATTAATTGGGAATTCATTACATGGTTGTTGAAGCTATAACTGGATAAATCCACAACAAATGAAAACAATTATTTTCCTCTCCATTTGAAATTTGTTATCGTTCTTTCTTTGGCCTCCTAGAATAGTCTACAATGGTATGATGATTTTGTCAAAGCATTGTTTCAATTTGCCGGAGATTCTAGTGTGTAATAATAGTTTGGTTCGTCCGTTTTATTTCGGGGGACAAACGTACAAAACAACCTTAAGCACAACTCGGTGAGGGGGCAAATTTGTCTTAATTAATTGAGAGTGTGTCACACACGAATCGGGCAACATAAAGACGATCAACCTACGGTTATTTCTTTTTGTTCAAGTTTATGTTGTACATTGTATCAATAAATGTATTGTAATTCTTTTCTCTTTTGTTCTTTTGTAAGATTTAACAATTTTAAGAAAAATTCCCTACTTGAGAAAGGATTACATATTTGAGAATCCGGTGGAGCGGCGACCACGGGAAAAAAGATAGAAAACGATGGAAGAGACTGATGGAAGAAAATTTCAGCAAGTTTTTTGCAATGACTAGCTGTGGTAAAATTGCAATTCCCTATTCGTTAACCGTTGGATCGAGCTCAAATTTTGTGAGAAAGTTCTAAACTCATATAAGAACAATCTGGACCGTGGAGATCGAAATATTTTATGTGGAGATGAAGGTAAAAGTTTCGGAACAGAACCGTTTATGGAAGAAAAATTAATTAATTTTGAACATATAATGAACTAAAGGAAGAACATCAAGGATGTTGCGACGATTGTGTAAAATAGTTGTGGCAATGCCAATTATAGTGTTTATATAATGGGTGATATATCTCTTATGGTTCATGAGAATCATAGTCAGAAAAATTGAAAAGTTCGTAGGAACTAAGTTGAGAAATTGAACGTTGAAAGATATAGTCTTTAATATTCTTGTGGCTCACAAGAATCATAGTAAGAAAAATTGAATAGTTCGTTGGAACTAAGTTGAGAAGATGAACGTTAAAAGATATAGTCTTTATTGTTGCATTTTATCAATGATGTATTGACAAAGATGATAGGGCTTATTGAAAAGAGTTGTTAAATCCTATTATTGTCAATATTGACAAAGTCACAAAGATAAAAACAATAGAGCTTTTTGAAAGAAGTTGTTGAATTCTATTGTTGTGAACATTGACAAATGTTACAAGAACTAAAATCATAGGGCTTTTTGGAAGAAGTTGTTAAAACCTATTAGGAGAATATGTGACTAATGTTATAAAGATAAAAACAATAGGACTTCTTGAAGGAAGTTGTTAAATCTTATTGTTGTTGATGAAGGCAAATGACACAAAATATTTAGAAGAATGACTTCTGAAAGAATTTGTGTATTATATAAATGAGAATGTGAATTTCTCTAAGTTAGAGTTACTCTAAGATGAGACTTTTAAAGTTTTAGAATAATTAACCTTCAACTATAATTCCATTAAGGAATTTAGAGGTTTATAAATATGAGTGATTATAAGAATAAATTGTGTTAATTCTCCTATTGAATTAACAATTTATTCTTGGAGTTAATTCTCTAATTAAGTTAGAGAGTTATATTTAACAAAATTATAATTGTTGAAAATTAAAGCCAATGTTTGGTTTGTTTGGAGACAAATCTCTAATGAAATATGGTTGTTCCAAATATATCGGATCACCGTAGTGAGAAGTTAGATTTTTTTTTGCCTCGACTTTAAGTGATGGCAACAAAAGATGTTCTACTTGACCACCTTGAACTTAGAGAGTTTTCTTATGGAAGATCCTTCAAAGTTGGGTGAAAATGAGATGTATGTTCAAGCCGTTAATGCGGTTGAAGTGTGCGAATTTTCTTTATCGGAATTATATACTTAATGAATTATCGGATTCATTATAAAACGTACTCCCTCCGTCCCAGACAAAGAGTCCTACTTTTCTTTTTGGTCCGTCCCAGACCAAGAGTCTCTTTCCTTAAATGGAAAGTTTTCCATATATTTATACCCTTATCATCTCCATATATTTACAAAAAAACCATTACTATTCCTCCCACTCATTCTCTCTCCTATTAAATATTATTATCTTTTACATTCTCTCTCTTATTCCCTACCACACATTTAACTTTTACATTCTCTCTCCTATTCCCTACCACACATTTAACTTTTACATTCTTTCTCCTAAAATTTTCTACCCACTTTAAAAAAAATCCTTAAGAAGCGTGAAATCCCCCCCGAGGACCCTTGGTCTGGGACGGAGGGAGTATATAGTATCAAGAAAATGGCAAAAGATTTGTGGGAGTCGTTGGACTATAAATATAAAATCGAGAATGCGGGTGCAATGAAAATCATCGTAAGTCGCTTCCTTGATTTTAAAATAGTGCTCTATAAATCGTAAAAAATTATATGGAATAAGTGCAAATAGTCTTCCATGAAAACCATGTCGAATGGATGGTGTTTAGTGAAATTCTCAAGTGATGACAATAATTAAGAAATTGCTTCCCACTTGAAGATATTTTGAAATCACCTCAAACATAAATGAATAGAAATGAATGTTGAGGTGTGTATTATTCGTCTTTGTGTTGGAAAAGAAAATAGAACTTTGGAGAAAAAGTTGTCTAACATTTCTTGTGGCGAAAGCAAATATGATGAAGCATGCTTAAATCCTTAATACAAAGACAAAGTTGGTCAAATTTGTGTGAAAAGTCAAAATCGTTTGAAAAAGTCAATTATATACCTTGTGTCTTGAGAGACAACTGTGATGTCATCAAGAATGTTATTCACGATATTTGAATGAATGAAACGGAATGGTGTTCAAGTGATCAATAATGAGATTGAATCTCGTTATATGGTCAAAATAGATACAAACGAGACTTATCAAATATGTGCTTGAAGTTATAATCAAGACATTGATGCTTGAGATGTGAATATAATTCACTGGAGGATGGTAAAATGTAAGTTTTTACCCTTTAATTTAACGCTGTTTGCTATAAAGCAAAATGTCAATCTTATTTCTTTAAAGGAAAAATTGAAAATCAACTTAATAAAGAGGTATTGATAAAACACAACTAAGTGTAGTTTGTGTAAAACACTATCGATCAGATACGTGTTGGGTATGATATCGAGAATGTGTGATTATAGAATTCTTGTTTATAAATCCAAGATTCAATGTATATACAAGAATACTATAATGGAATCATGAAGTGCTTCTTTTTTTAAGAATATGTTTTCGTATAAATTAAGAGATGAGCCAAACTCATTTAAACGGATTCATGATTCAATAGAAAAAAAAAGAAACTTAACATGAGGAAATGATGAAAAAGGGGCATGACCTCGACATAGCAATTGAGGTAGGATAAGCAAATTTTATGGCCCATTTTCTAACCTCCATGCTAGAAATTGAATCACAAAGTTATAAAGGCATTGAAAGCACTTTGGAAGGATCTTTGTGGAAAGAGGCCATTAAAAGTGAGATTAATTCCATCTTGGAAAATCACACTTGGAAACTAGTGGATTTACCTCATAGTAGTAAACCACTAGCATATAAGTGGATTTTCAAAAAGAAAATGAACACCGATTGAACAATCAATGAGTACAAGGCTAGACTTGTAACCGAGGATTACAAGAAAAATGAAGACCTTGATTATTTTTATACTTATTCTCTCATCACGAGAATAAAGATTTGTATTTGCAATTGCTGCATAGCAAAATTTGAAATACATCAAATGGATGTAAACAACCTTTCTAAATGTCAATTTAGAAGAAAAAATTTACATAGAACTCGAGGGGTTTGTTGTACATGAGCAATGAAACAAAGTGTCCACAATGTACACCATGATCAAATGGTGTTAATAATGAAAATTGACATTATTGCTAATTTTAGGACTACCCCAAAAATGTGGGGGGGTGTATACTTTGGAAAATAATTACCTTTTCGAAAGGTTTCCCCAAGAAAACAATGAGATGTCCATATGAAGTATGATAACGTAGGACTACGTACACTTGTGAATTTGGGGGTGCTTCGCAAATTAGAAAGTCCAATTAACAAAGAATTAAAATTGGTTACTAAATGGTGGATTATGTTTCAAAAGTTATGTTTATACCAATTGTGCATATTGGTTTGTTATATATGATTCAATAAGTTTAAATATATATAAAAATCAAAATAAAATAAAATCAATGTAAATCAAGTATTGATGTCAAATTCATGGAAGTGAATAAATGATACTCTGAATGAAATCGATCAAAGTATTGAAACGGTTCAAGAAATGGAACTAGAAGAAACTGTGCTAGTTTGTAAAGTCATTGTATGACTTGAGACGAGTACAAAGATAACGACATCAAAGGTTTGATTGTGTGGATTTAAACAAGAGTGACTACGCCACTTTGTTAATTAAATCCAAAAACAATATGTTAAATAAGGAAAATTCTAGCCAATTTGATCTGTTATTCAAATTCAAGAAAAACTAATGGACTCGTTGTTAATCAAGTCATTAGGTGGATATTCTTGAAAATTTTGAAAGGATCAATATGGAATAGCTGAGATTTAAATGAATTTGAGTTAACAGTTATCAAATGGATAAAGCTTGTGTTAGCAAGATGGTATATTGCTAAAATCAATTTATGATTGAAAAGACATATAGCAATGTTTGTAATGGTAGTCTAGACATATATGTATAAGACATAATACCATTAGATAACTACTCTCAACTAATTTGACTACGCGAGGTCAAATGATAAACTGATCCGTAACCAAAGGTTAAATCAAGAGTTAGTTGTAAATTCGGAGTGGAACGGGACTTAAGCCTCTTAAAGGTTAAACACAATGAAAACCCATTCTAGATTACTTGAGATCCCAAGAACTAGATTCAATGGGATCACCTAACTGTTAAAAGAATTGTAGCGTCACTGTGGGGACATTAACCCCAAGTCCATTCCTATTAATAACATCCCGAAAGGATGCTTGTCTTTTAATGATTCTTACACGTCGAAAATTCGAGCGGGGTAATATGGGTTACTTTTAAGAAATCACCTATTTGAGAGAGAAGTGGGGCGGCTTCGAGGAGAATTGTGTGAGGCTCAATTCTTAGACCCTCTCACAGAACCAGTCAAAATGTTCAGGGCCATAAATGAACAAAACTATAAGAATTGAACTATGTTAGGATGATACTTGTGTCAAGCATATGATCGGCTATACAAAAAGCTTAATGATTCAAGGAAATCGTGTCTATCGACTTGCGAGTAGAGTAAATATGCTTGTGCGAGCGAAGGTTCAATGGGTATTTCCACACCTATCGTATGTAAGCTTTCGTCTGCCGGACTTTATTACCAAACTCATCATCAATTTTCTTCATATGGGGATTGTTGGAAAAATATGTTGTGTGAGAAGGAAATTGTGTATTTTTCTTACATGAATCGTTTGTCGTTTGACAATGATTATTGTGGTTTCATGTTCCAATCCATGTGAATATTGAAATGGCATATCTAGATATCCAATTTGAGATTGGATGAGAAAGATATGGTATCTCAAAATTTGTGGGTTGAAATTCTAACTTTTAGAATTTAACCACACTATTGATGTGTTATGATTTCCAAATTAATTAAGGGATTAATTGGGATCATTACCATGGTTTTTGGGGTTACAAGTTGTGGAATAAAACCACATGAATACAAGGTAATGACTCCCATATTAATACAAGGATTAATTGGGAATTCATCACATGGTTTTTGAAGCTATAACTAGAGAAACCCACAACAAATGAAAACAACCTTTTCCATCAATCTTCCTCTTCTCCCTTTGCAATTTGTTATTCTTCTTTCTTTGGACTCCTAAAGTAGTCTACAAAGGGGCTGAATTTGTATTAAGGAGAGTATGTAACACACGACTCGGGCAACATCAAAACGATCAACCTACGGTTATTTCTTCTTGTTTAAGTTTATGTTGTACTGTATCAATAAATATATTGTAATTCTTTTCTATTTTATGCTTTTTGTAAGATTTTGTCTAACATGAGGTTCATAAAATTTGTTTTAATTATTGCAGACAGGAACAGGGTTCATAAAAGTGGAGAACACAAATTGGTCTCCTCAACCTAGAACCTTGATTCTGCAACTAGCTATCACCCCTTCATGCAAGGGGAACCCAGCAACTAATGACTGGATTCCAGCAGCGTGCAGATCACGGTAACACAACTAAAGACTTGTGATATATAAGTCATTTAAACTTACAGTCTCGTATTAAACGGTGCGATAATCTAATTACGTAATTTCCAGGTGAGTTTTGTTTCTGACAAGCCTCGCAGGAGCGATATTTAAAAGGAGTGTTGGTGGACAAGTAGCTCAAAATAAGCAATACTATTGCTAGTTTTAGTCTGCTGCATCTTGTTTAGCTTGTTGTGTAGTGGTAATAACATGGTGAGGTTGGGGAGAGTGTTTTAAAATGTTGTTGTTTCAGTAAGGTGAAACGTTTTCTTTGTAAACAAGATGAATTTCCATGGATCGAATGGCTTCAACCCAAATGTCTAACAGGTTTCAGCTTCAATCCACTACTCTTTTTCCCGTATCCTTCTTTTTTTCCAAATTTAAACAAAAATTAATTTTATTTAAAGTAAAAACATGGTAGTAGTCTAGTTGCTTGGATATTTGGATTTCAATCCACTAATGTTAGCAGCTCTTCAAAGGCTAAAAAAATCATGTTTGGATTTCACACCAATTATTTAAGACCTTGTAAAGCTCAAATCTCATCAAGCTATAAACAACAAAATTGCCAACTTAATTCATGTACACCAGCCAAACCAGATTGTTCAAACATAGATTTTTGTTCATACATTCAATCTGAACCAACCTTCATTTCTCGGTTACTACGCAAATGTTTCATGAGAAACATGATTAAGGAAGATAAATACGTGCAAGAAAGACTCGTCTGACTTGTCAGAAATCCTGACTACGAAATAATCTTCAAGAAGCAAGCCATGTAGTGAATCCAAGACAATAAGCAGCGGATGCAATCCATCAAGGCATCAGTTTGTTCGGGTTTACCAACAGAAACACGAACGTATCCCTTTAGTTCTTTGTCACTGCAGTGACGAATCATAACACCCATCTTTGAAAGGTCCTCCTGTAGACAAGAAAAAAAACTATTTGCCTAAGTAAACAGGTAAAAGAGCAATGCTAAAGGCACAAAATCTCAAAAAGTACACAGGTATTTAGTTAGTAGCATTGCCACAGATAGTTTTGATGAGTCAAAACTTTTTAGAGATTGTATCTTTACTTTTTCTGTCCCAAGAAAACAGTCACCTTTGCAGTTCAAATATTATAAAGATTGTAGCTAAACTTGCTTGTACCTTCATGAAATTGTACCAAGTTTATATACTCTTTTAGAAATGTGACTATTTTTTGGGGGCAGATGGCAATGGTTAAACTATTGATCCTCTAACCGGTTCATTGTCCCATCCAGTTATGATAAGCTGTCCGTTAAGTTAATCAAGATGTGAAATCAGATGAACCAACAACCTTTTCCAGTCATGCAAGAAAGAAAAGTAAGCTTTACCTTCAGCTTCTTAGCATCCCTTCCAGCAGTAACCTCACAAAGAATGAAATTTGAATAGCTTGGAAATGGATTGAGAAATGGCACTTCTTTTTAATAGCTTATAGAGCCTCTCCCCGTTCTTCCACCAAAGCCACTTTAACTTCCTGGTTAGAGGTTTTTTCACTAACAATATTAGCAGAGATCACATAAAAGAATAATTCTACTCCCTTTGTCCCACAAACTAATGTTCAAAATAATTTCCAAATTTACTCTTGATCAAGAGAAAATTTGAAATTTTTTTGGACATTCATTTTGGATTGGTAGGGAGTAGTATACAAAAATAGTTTGTGTTACATGGCTAAGTTAAAAATAGAGTTGATGAATCCTCAAAGAAGAAATAGTTAGTTGAGAAGTACCTCCAAGTAAGCTGGGTTCTTTAGTGCTGCACATGCAGAAACCTCAGCAGCAACAGACACATTATAAGGTTGCTTTGCCCTCCAGAGGAACTCAATAATGCTCAAAGGAAATGCTCCATACCCCACCCTTAGTCCAGCCAACCCTGATTTAACATTTATTTATAATTACATGAAAAAAAAAAAAGGAAATTCCATGGCATGCCAAAATCTAGTACAGAAATGCTTAACTTTATGCCCCTAAAACACTCATTGGAAAGTGATTCAGAACCAATTAACTCCTACTTCAAAAAACTACATTTTCGGGAAACTCCTTAATCCCGGACCCTTACCCTTAAGTTTGGAATATATTTTTTTAAGACATGCTACTTCCAATGGCATCCAGCAAAGAAGTTATAACAGAAAATAGGCATCAGAATTCAAATGGCACGAGCAATTATCTGACTTTCCGTTTTCATCTTCTTCTTTTCCTCACAAATGATTTCTTAGGATTGTAAATGGAAGGAAAGACTACGAACATACCAGCCCTTTTACTAAATGTCCGAAGGAAATAATTAAGTTCTCATGCTTCTTTACTCATCCCATCTTTGATTCAATTCCTGAGAATTCAATGTATGCTTCATCCAATATCAACAAGTATAGGCAGATCAAGGATCTTCAATAGATCTTCATCATTGATTACACTGTCAAAGAACAGAAAAACAGAGAAAAATGATTACAGTTCAAGATTTAAGGAGCTGACTATCTCACCATACAAAGTTATGTAACATCACCAGATAGATAACAGAACAAATTTCACTTTTTACTGCCAAAGTAAGTACTACTCCCTCTGGTTCAAAGTAGATGTCGCTTTAGAGGTTTTCACACATTTTAAGAAATGCAATTATTACAACAAGTTTATAAAAAAAATACCAAAATTACCCTTATTAATTGTTTCTCTTCCTCATGATTTACTTCACTAAAAAGTACAATCAATGCAATGGAACAAGTTTCAAGGTAGGGGTAAAATTGGGTTTCAAACATTTTAAGTCCAAAAATTGACAGTATTTTGGACCAAATTTTAGCTTCTAACCAGCATTCATTTTGAACTTGGAGGGAATAACATGCTTTCATATACAGTTATTGCTGCATGTTATTACTGTTGCTGTGTCAACTTAACCATTTAGATGAGTGTCCTAGACCACATTCTAATAGGCTCACTTGCATGAAGTTTGATGATAATTATCATCAGACAAGATTATATGAACCAAGAATCAAAATCAATCAGCCGTGAGTGCAAAAATATACTCTTTCCGTCCCAAAATCAACCAGCGTGAGTGCAAAAATATATTTAGATGCAGTTTTTTTATGAAAAAGTTTCAAAAGGTCATTCATTTTGGGACTAAAATGATCATTCAATT